>CAOJBJ010270029.1:0-16503 GCA_948291685.1 Euphorbia celastroides
CAAAACATTATAAGCTGTTGCTTGAACGAAGCAACGTTCCACCTTCACATGTTGTTTCCTTTTCTATAAATTGTTTATCTCCTTCTCTTTCACGTGTTCTCTCTCTATCTTCTCCTTTCTACACCCTTTCATTGACATTAACGTTTCTCAATTGACTTCTCTAGCCATGGAGGAATCCAACGGTATGCTCATCGATTCCTTCTGTTTTAGTTTCCCCTGCTTGATTCTCCAATTTCCGCGGATTCCTTTGATTCCGACTCTTGCTTCGATTTTCCTGTTTCCTCTGCTTTGGTTGATCCTGTAATTGCGTGTAGCATTTCCGATTTGAATCTCATTGTGTTTGGAGAAAACTTCTGAAATTGGTTTTATCTGTTGTATTGGATTGGTCGGTTTTTCTCTGTGCGATTGGCTTGGGTATCTGTGACTTGTGTTCTTATTTTTCCTTTTTTTTGTGTTTGATTTGGTTTGGTTTTTGGCTCTTTCATTTCAGCAGTGGTGGATGCGAAAGATGGAACTATTTCCGTGTCAGCTGCGTTTGCTGGACATCAGGAAGGTAATTTCAACAAACAAATATACCTTCTCAACCCCCTAGTTTCCTCCTACAATGAATTATCTGTGTAGTTGTCAAGAACCATCTTCTTACCATTGTACAATGTGTAGTGACAAAATTAATTAATACTTCTTTTGATCCAATCAACTTCGACAGCCAGTTCACCTGAAAATTCTTCATTCTTGGTTTCAGTGGTTATCCACTTATCCTACCGCTCCTTTACGTGTATTTGAGTTTTGACCATCGCATCTGATGCTTGTTCCAATGTGTAGAACTATCTTTGTAATGCTTCTATTGTTTGTCTCAATCAAGTTGTTTTGTGATTGTTAAACCAGCTGTTCAGGATAGAGACCACAAATTCTTGTCACTAGCAGTAGAAGAGGCATATAAAGGTGTAGAATGTGGACACGGTGGTCCATTTGGTGCAGTGATTGTTCGTGATGACGAAGTTGTTGTGCGCTGTCACAACATGGTTCTGCATAGCACTGACCCCACTGCTCACGCTGAAGTCACTGCTGTTAGAGAGGTTTGAATTTCGGTTACTGTATTCTCTCCATTTCTCTCCCTCCTAGTTGTTGATATGATCTGTGCTTTCTAATGGAGTGCACAAATTATGCTATATTTTCTCCCATTGAGTCCGTCTTTGAGACTGCTTTTTCTGCCACTGTCCCTAAAAGTTCCTTCTGAAAATTTTTATCGGAGCAACAGATTTTGATCTTAGACAACTCCTTTTGGACCCTTCATACTAATTTGTTAGGAACTGTTTGATATTTCTTTCTCAAAACCAATTTATACCTCTTCCAAGGGAAGTTTGAATACGGTGCTTTTTCTTAATCAGCTTAGCTGAGAAAATCCCAAATTGTATCTAATTTTTTCTCGATTTTGTTTTAATTTTGCATTTTCTCGCAGGCCTGCAAGAAACTCAACCAAATAAGCCTCTCAGATTGTGAAATATATGCTTCCTGTGAGCCATGCCCAATGTGCTTTGGCGCCATCTTTCTATCAAGACTTAAGGTCCAGTGCTCGAAATCTCTCTATTTTCAAACTCGGGGAATCTAATTTTATTCTTCATTGTAACATATAAGGCTAAATGCATCAAGAACCCCTAAACTTGGCAACTTTTTTGCTGGAATGCACCCCTCAATGTTACGTGTCAGATTCTAGAGATTGCATTTTTTTCAAAATTTTCTGTCTTCAACTAGAATTTGGCACGTGGCGTTGAAGGGCAAACTAGTGTAAATTTATTAAGATTAGGCAGCTAATTGAAACTTCTGACACTTTAGAGGTCTTGATGCATTTGGCTTGACACACACACACGCACATATATATATATATATATATATATATATATATATATATAATGACATGTTCTGAACGGTTTTTGCTATACCGAAACAGAGGTTGGTCTATGGAGCCAAGGCAGAAGCAGCCATAGCTATCGGGTTTGACAACTTCATTGCCGATGCGCTAAGAGGAACCGGACACTACCAGAAAGCACATATGGAGATCAAGAAAGCAGACGGTACAGGTGCTGTGATTGCCGAACAAGTATTCCAGGATATGAAGTCCAAGTTTCAAATGTACTGATTTCTTCTCATTGTTATGCAAACTCCACAGTGTATTTAAAGTTGATCTCTTTGGTTGTTGGTCATATTGGCATCTTGGGAAAAAGGGGAAAAATTTCTGGGAAAAAAACTAGAACTACAGTTGACAAATTTGTTTTTAAGGGATAATGTAATTGACCGTTGCTGATCTTGTTTAATGTACATTTCTACAGTTTTATAAATGCTTTCGACTGGCATATAATGTTTCTATGTTGTTGTATTACAAGCTCTAACTGTATTTTGGTATAAATTGTCAAATCATTAGAAAAATAAGAGATATAGATAGTACTTGACAATATTGTACTTGATTGTGATGCTTGTTTTTTACAGAATAGAATGCTTTCCGGACTATAAATTCTAGCATTTTCGAGAGAATTCAATTCATGCGATCCGTTTTAATGGTAACTTGTTGAAAGAAATCAGTTCATTCAAGAACGGAATTCTTCAGGTTCGTATGAATTAGAAATCATGCAAGATATTGTATGATCTTAAAGCATTTCAATTTGTTTATGTTATTGTTGCTTCTTGTGGTCTTGATTTTGCTCTTTTTGGTAGGTCATCTTCTCTTTGTAGAAGGTCTGGCTTTGTCCTAGTTTTATTGGGTGTATTTGTCATAGATGTAATTGTTTATTTGTGTTGAGTGGTTGGAGTTTTAGCCTAGTAGTTAAGGTGGAACTTGTGGACTCTAGAGGTCCCAGATTCGAACCACATCCGGGATGGGGTGAGAATTTTCCTTTCAATTTAATGTAAGCCCATATGAGGCAATTTTTTTTTAAAAAAAAAATTTGTGTTGAATATAATATGCCCTTATTTATCAAAAAGAAAAAAAAAATGTAGCAAGCAATGTGATAGTCGTACTTGATAATCGTCTTTCTCTCAGTAAACTCAAACTAAAACCCTTTCATGTTATAAGGGCACAGTTGAACCTTTATATTAGCGGTGAATTTCAATTAACTTAACATGTAACATTTAAGTTGCTGGAACTATATCAAAATATTTCTTACTCAAGGGCTGTTAACACGAAATTCATAAATAAAATTATAAGAGTAGCATACATAAATTGCTAGTTGTCAAGAAAATTAAAACACAAAATAAAACCCAAGTTAAAGATAACAGATTTTTGCTAATATAATATTAGTGCGTTTTTGTTTTGACCAATTTTTTTTTAATACATAACTGTCACTTGTTTTTTCTTTGTTAGATAACATCATTAGTTCGAAAAACATATGCTACCTATCGAGCTTGTTTCAAATTGTTTTTTCAGCTGTTATTCCAAAAAATCCGTCTTAAAACTTTTTTTAAACAACATATTGTTGCATTGGACAACGCATTTTAACCTTTTATATGTATTAACTAAAAGTTTGTTAATATTAACTAAAAGTTGGTTAATATTATTTTCACAAAATCAAAATCTCTTATCTCAGGAGAAACATGACGATGGAGCTTTTCGAACTAACAATCTGAAAAGTAATTTCAATCTAATTGTGAAATATGAAACATATATATCATCATGTGTTATTTATATACACAAGGTGTTATCATATACACTTCCAATGATCACATTATCAATTCATCATATTCATAATAGGCAAATTCGTGGAACACATTGAATTCAAGAAAACAGTATTTTCTTTCGACCGCCAAAAAAATCTCATAAATCAAAATGCATATATATCAAATAAACAAGGGAGCAAAGTTCCATTTACCTCGAAATGTCAAAAAATCAGCTAGTCTAGCCAATTCTTAATGCGTTAGCTCATTGTCCATGTTAACAACTCAAAGTTAATACCTTAATCCTTAATCTATTAAATATAATGCTAATGCCTATTATCTCACAATAGCAAACTAGAATAAGTTTTTAGCAAAATAGATTCAAGTTTTTGCTAGTAGCAACAATGTCATCTTCTTTGGTATAATCAAACTAATGTCAACATTCGAAAATGTGTCAATTACAACAAAAACCGTCTCTTACCTTTATTCCCGTCCGCACGGGGATTCTAACTGTCATTTAACCCAAAAGCCTCTGAGAACCAGAACCGGGAAACACAGGGTAAACGTAGAATAAAGGTTGAAACTAACAAAAAAAAATCAAAAAGGAAAAATTATATTGCTCACCTGTTATATATATAGAACCACTATAACGAAACTCGTGGCAAAATTCGTCCCTGATCGCTTCGAGTCATTTGAGCTTCTAAGCCACTTGTGTCATTTCCATGAACCAATCGAACCAGCAGACCGAACTAAACCGCACCAACTCACGAAGACATTTTCAGTTGGATTTGTCGATGGATGTGCACCAGAAACTCCACATAGGATAGACCGCCAGTTGGCACTTTGTCTTCAATCAAGTACGAGAAGAATGTTGTTCCTGCAGTAGAAAAAACGAAAAATACAGAATGAAGTACCGTAAATTGAAAACTCCCATCAATAGTCACAGATCAGATTCTTCAGTGCAATAATTCATGATTAATGAGAAGCAAATATACTGCCAAATTATGAGGGATTTTTCCCTTGACGTGGTAGAGGAATTACACTAATAAGAGGGACCAGATGGTTATTTATTCAAGTCGGTCTGGCTTTTAAATACTCGAAACCGATGTCCATCAGGTGGTTTTCTGAATACACTTCAGTAATTATTGCAGGGTGTTGCTAAAGACAGCAAGTTATCACCCGTTATAGACAGTTAAGGAAAAAAAATCGAATTCAAACGAGGGTTCATCCTAAAACAAATTGGATGAACACAGACCATAATAAATCAAAGCAAAACAACTTTTGAACAAAAATTTGGAATTAAAAATATGTTTGAAGGAGATTTTGTCATTGCAATTCAATTATTTTATTATTATTGATGGGCTTAAGCGTTGTAGTTGAAAACATACCTAATGGATCTCCTTTCTTGCATAGCCTCAAGCTGCAAGAAGACAATTGAGATAAATCAGGCAAAAGTTATTAAACCAAAACTTCTATAACCGAAATTATGGAAGAGACAAGTCAAACATCAGTTGTACCGTAGGTAAGAACATCTCCGGCGCCTTATCTCATTTACAACATCATTCAGTTTCTTAGACAGTGGATTTTCATACTGCTGCAGGACAAACTGAGAATACAGGAAAAAGAAAACGACAGGAATACGAGTCAATAGAAATGGCCAAATGCTAGTACAAAACAAAACTTGTTCCAGAAGAAGCATATAACACTGAACAAGCACGAATATTCCAAAAGGTCGAAAATAAATCACCTGAGTTGGGATCTCATCAACAGATGAAATGCCGAACAATTGTTGCAAAATAGTTGAACTAACTGAGTTGCCAATGTATATCAATCCCTCTTCACCGTTCTCAAGGAGATAAATTCCATCATCGCTCACGTGCTCACTGGAAAGTGGGAGTGACTGTGGAATAATAATTTCATTTGCTTCCTGTGATCACAAGGAAAAACACCGTTGGATTGGACATAAGACCAAATCTAAAGTAAAATTACTTTGAAAACCCGAGTTCAGTTTGTACTTGTGTATCAAGGTCATGTATAGAGATCAGCCTTGGGTGCACTAGTGGTATTGCTAAAGGAATGGAAACCGAGGAAACGTATGAAATCCAAGATGATCGTTCATCTATCTTTCCACCAGTTCGCAATCCTATACTTTTAATTAGAGCTGAAAGAGACAAAACAAACCAAAAAGGGGCATGTCTTAATAAGAAGAGTTAGTAGCAGTAAACATATACATGATAACATACAAAGTAGCTCTATTAATAGTTTAACGGAAAAAAAGCTGAAGAATCTGAAAAGGGGCATGTCTTAATAAGAAGAATTAGGGCCAGCTTGGATTGTTTTTCCAGGCTGTTGTCTCAAAAAACTCCATTTTCGAGCTTTCCCTATGACATCATATTTTGGCCTTGAGAAAGAAAAATGTCAAATTGGTCCAAATAAATTTGTAGTCAAAATCAGAATCTATTGCCCAAGGCCAAATATGTTGTTCTAGGGGAAGTTTGTGAAACTTTTCGGAACAATAGCTAAGCAAGCAAATCGCAAACAGGACCTTAATAGTGAGAATATATAAAGCAGCTTTAACAAAATCTGAACCCTGGAACTTCAACTAACAAAAAGCTTAACATTTCACGAGACAAATGTAATATAAAAAAAACAGTATAATATAGCAATACCGAGAGTGTATAGGGGCAGTAGTTTAAGAGCCTCGGGGAGAATAAGTTGTCCCGATGATGATACTGTAGCACAAAATTTCCGATAGGCAAGCAGAATGTTTATACAGAAGTTTGTAACTTGTTCTCGGACAAGCAATGGTGGAGTTGAAGGAATATCATTAGCCGCTTTGAAGAAGAACAAATCACAAAAAAGAGTCAACCATCTTACATATAAAATCAATATCGATAATCTAACAATGGAGTTTAATAAATGGAACAAGAACAACATACAAATTGGCAGTAAATAATTTTGCTTACCTTGCTTCAAGAAGCATAGAAATTGAGTGTCTAAATCAGCCATGCGGAATAGGTTACTCAAATTAGAGGTGCAAGAAAGTGATAAAGTTGTAACACGAATTCTTCTCTGGCCATAGACTGTAGTGTAGAGGAGAGCACACTGCAAACAGTACAAGGACAAATAATTGTTTTACTGTAATAAATCCTGACTAAAATAATCTTGCAATAGTATTATAATTCCAGGTTAATGAATATTTTCTTCACTAACAATGTTGATTAACGATTGAGTTAGAAAAGATGCAGAAACGTTAACAATATAATGAACCTGAAAGGCGCACTCTGAGCCATCCTGTAGTTTATCATCATGTTTCAGTGTCACCATTATAGTTTTGTCACAATCAATCTGCAGAGGAAAAAACAATTATTACAAATAGTTGAGTAACCAATTTAGTGATTGTTGTATTACGGCTAATAATAAATCATCATCAATCAACTTTTTGAATAAGCTTGTACAAAACAATATTCCCACCACTGAAGGATAGGATTCAAGTTAGTTTGAAGAGAGCTAGAAAAAGAGGGAGCAACAGAGAGTGTATGCAATTGAAAGAAGTACAAACCCCAGGTAAATCAACATCTGTCGGTATGCGCTTACAGAAGTTTCCATGGTACTGTTGAACTTGGATACCCTACAAAGAAACGAAACAAGATGAAAAAACAATGACCAAAATCAATCTATATGACCTTCAAGGAGCAATTACAAGTTTGCTACCACACAACAGTTACCTGGCTGCATCTCACACGCATTACAGCCTCAAAACCTTGAGGTCTTGTGATATTCCATCTCAGATCATTGTAGAGCTTTGCAGGATCGGAAACAGCAGAGAAGGGATAATAATAGTAAACCTGGACAAGAGTGCAAATTTTTTTATAAATGACGAACTCAGAACCCATTCAGTGTAAAAAAGTCTGGAATGAGGATTTGGTACTATTTCACTCTTACTCGTTACAGGTAGTAATATAAAGAGAACTTTAAAGAAAGTTCAATATATAGAAAACAGAAAAGAGTAGAAATTTCCTCAATTGATGCACACACATGGAATAATGAAAAACAAGCTGGACATGCTATATGTACATAATTTATCTAGGCGAGAATGATATGTTTGCATACATCATGCCAGAAAACACAGCTTGAAAAAATGCTTGTTTTATACCTGCCCTCCAGTAGTTTTAGGTATAACAGAGATAGATGCAATGTCCACATATGTCTGGGTGGTAATGAATACATCAACACAGACCTGGAAAAATGCATTGTTAAGAAAAATAAGGACCATATGAATCAAACAAAAAAGCTGCAAAACCTATACAAATTTGTACTAATATTTCTAGGTACAATTCAGAACAAGGGAAGGACATAAATCACCTGATATTCAGCAAATTCTATAGCCATTTCCTTCAATGTTTTGTCCGCTGGTTGAAGTAATTTATGGGCTTCCTAGAAAAAAAATCATTTAACACCATAAGGATGCACTCTCACTTAAGCAATCACTTTTTTCGATAACTCAGATCACTATTGAGTAAAGTTTCAAACCATCAGTGAAACAAAGATAAGATAATACAATACACCTCAATCATGGACAAATAATTTAAGGAAAACAGTGAAAAAGATGCATATCATACATATCTAAAGTTGATGCATAGCTCCAAATGTCAGATGCACGTAATATTTTACTTATGTAAACTTTGCAGTTTCATTCTTTCTTTTGAATTTAAATCTATATACTTCAACAAGTGAAGAGCAGGCTTAATTTATGAAATTAAGGCATGACAAACGTATGGATGCAATGGTGCACTCTAAGAAGAGACACCAACTAGTAAGAATGCTATTGAGAAGAACACATTATCCGTACGTATACATACATATGACCATTTTCCACTTTTGTCAGGTTTTTGCAGCCATATAAAGGTAAAATAATTAAATACCAGAAACACATTGGTTAAAAGATTCAACCAAACAGATAATTTAAAAGCCGTACAGCACGTGTTTGACGAATTGATATCTCGCTCTCCCAATATAAACAAGATATAATCTAAGTTAGCTGTTCCAGTAAATAAATACCATTAAACAACACAACCATAATTTCAAATATGATAGCGCAGAACTCAAATATTGCCCTCACCTTATCTCCAGCTAAAATATTACTCCTTCCTTCAGCCTCTCTAGCAGAAAGGGCTCCAATACCAATTGATGGAAGCACTGAGGACAAATAAGCGGACAAAAAGGGGATGAATAACAAAAAGTTTGTCAGAATAACTCCTTTCATGAGCTTGGTAAAGCAAAATAAGACAAAAAAAATGTCAAGCAAAGAGTAAAAATGACTAATAGCAATCATGCTATGATTATGAAAAAATTATTGCCCAAAAAAACATATCTACCACCAATGCACAGGCTAAAAAATTTAAATCTTTTATACTAGTTTCCGTAATGGCAAATCATTTTCTCTTTCACAGATAAACTACATGATTGGAAGACAAGAATCCACAGAGATCCAGGACGGGATTCAAGTGAAAAGCATTGCTTTCAATCTGTCATACTTCAATGAACATACGCAACGTAACCAATCAAACTTTATGATGTAAAAAAAGGAAAAGTCCTTTACATTTAATTTCACCACGAGTTCAATTGATAACAGGCCTCTATTATTCAGGACATGTAAAAACAAATATTAAGAAGAATCAGAGATTTTACCTGATTGGAATACCATAAGCTTTCCACCAGTACTCTTCATAGCCAAAAAGGCTGCCTGAACAGGAAATATAAAGAGTTTGAAAAAATGATCAAACCATCATGCACCTAGGAACTCCAATATCATATATCATGTCTACAAAGCGCATACAATATTGCATTTTCCTGGTTCAGACATACATAAGCATGGAACAACAGTAAAAGCTCACTGGCGATAACTTGCTATTTCCCAAGGAAACAGCATCACAGGAGCTGCAACTTTAAACTGACTAGTTTGCTCCAAAAACATGTACTTAAAGATGTATCTCTAGTTCCATCAAGATTTTATTTTCCAATTATAAACGTATTTATCTCTAGTTCCAAAGTGCATTGTACTTAGTCTATTGATGTGAACAAAATCCATCCAAATAAAATTCAAATCTTTTGTTTCATTGAAATCCAGATCCCCATACTTCCTAGCAACTTTAGAGTATCTAGAGTACCAAAATATATATTCATCCAGCAGTCCTGCTAGCATTGCTAGAGAAAATATTTTTGCACGACAAAAGCATACCAAAAATTTTCATCATTCAATTGGTACACATTTGGAAAAGCAATCAATAGAGTTCAATAAGTTAGTACACTCCATATCAAAATTCACCTGTTAATCCTATGAATGGATTACAGTTTTTAAACTACTAATGCCATCAGAGACAACAACAACTAAATTTTCTTGTTAACTTAAATTACTGGACAATACACAAAAGCACTAACAGATCAAATTTTCTTAGATAATGTTATCTTTACAGATATTTAAATAAGCTAATTAGAATTTTGGCTCTTTCTGGTGCCAACATGAAATGCCAAACTCATTCTTAAGAGTATAACAGTAACAATACCAACAAATAAACCTTACCACCATTTGAGTCAGTGAATTTAATATTCGTGAATGGTTCCATCAACTTTTGAGTTTGTCAGATAATGTTATTTATCCAGATATTTAAATAAGCTAATTTGAGTTTCGGCCCTTTCTGGCACCAAGATGCAGTACCAAGCTTCTTCTTAAGAGTCTGACAGTAACAATACAAACCTATAATATACTTCATAACTTCAACATTACCACCATTCGAGACTCTGAATTTAATAGTAGTGAATAGTTCTATTTTCTTTCTCCAACTCAAATTTAGTAGACCAGACAAAAGATGATATATCTTGAATCAAATTACAGTTTTACCAATACATCAAAATATAAAAAAACATTGCACTGCAGCTAATTTGGTTCATTAGTGATAACGAATATACCTAATTTACACCAAAATTTAGAATAACAAATTGGGATTCACAACATTGATGGAATAAATAGTTAAAAGGAATATTATGTATATATAAGGCAATTTCAAAAGTCCTGCAAAAAAAATTTGATCTATTACTAGATAAGAGGGTGCAGTTGTTAACAAGATGTTATTGCTCAGGATAACATAGAAAGAACTGGAAGAATAGGATTTAATATGAAAGACAAACCGAAGCTGCGATATGTTTTGGCTGTTAGGCCTTCTTAAGTAACTTATATACTTATCACATTTTCTAACTACTATAGCAGAAGAGTTAAGAGATTAAGAAAAGCTAGCATAGCATAATTGTGTATACATGAAGATACAACAAAAATTCATTTTGTTAAGCAAATGAGACCAACGATCTGTTGTTATCAAATAACTGCGTTGGTTCATACAATGTAGATGGACTAGCAGTCAGCATAGAAAAGCATACCTTAATTGCAGCACCAAAAGCGGATTCAGCTGTCTTACTATTTTGAAACATGCTTGGAATGCTTTCCAACAGCACCTCTAGATGTTGGCGGCACTAAATCCACATAACAAGCATAATAATCAAAAGAATTTCTGAGCCAGAAAATAATAAAAGTTCGACAAAATGGCTAAACAAAATCAAATGATGTACTGCGACAACAAAGAAACATAGGCTAGAGAACTAACTTCAGCCACCGGAACAATAACATCAGATTCTAGAGGCGTGTATACATCTTGCACATCAGGAACGATAAGCATCATTGGCTGCAAGCACGCATCAAAATTGATATTAGTTGCAAGGTAAATGATAATATTCATCCATATCCTAGTAAGTACCAATACTCCACACTCTCATGCAAAGCCTCAACCAGACAAGAACATCTTTTTTAAGCAATCAAGCCTTCCACGTGAAATAAACATTAAGGATTAGTAGTTACTAAGTTCTGAAAATAGACCACCCTAAAAACTTCAGAATTTATATTAGTGCTAATCGCATATTGATCATTTTTCGGAAGCTGTATAACCTAAACAATTCTGGCATGGACATACATTCAACATAAATAAAAAGGATTGTTTGTGACCAAGTGGCATTTGTTCTGTAACGTCAAAAATCAGACTACCTGCTGTAAGATACGCTTCAAATTGTAAAAATGGATTGTAGAATCGTAAGTTGCAATTCCCATCATTGTTCTTGATCCTTCCTGTAACAATTCAATGACAATCAATGTGTGGTAGCTCTTTAGTTCAAATTCAACGTGGATATGAAACTTTCAGATTTCATATACAGAAGAATACAAAAATTGGTGTTAGAGAGAAGAAAATAAGATACTTTCGAGTGTGTCTAACTGGCACTAGCGCCAATGAGTCCATCAAAATCCATGCAAAGCCGAAGCACAGTATATAAACATAAAACTCACCGGAAGATCAGAAATAACTTGATTGATCGAACTGCAAGCTGCAGCAGTTGCACCTGTTTGTATGGCATTCATGGACACGTCAATAAGGAAGAAATATACAGCTGGCATGGGTTCACGAACCTGGACCAATATCAATACATCAAAGCAAGCAAGAAAAAACAGGATGACAACTGTAGCATAAACTAGGATTTTCCAGATGAATCCTGTAAATCAAGAGAAAGAAATAAAACCATATAAAAATCACAAACCATATATTCTTTTGTGGCCACAAATTCAACAGTTCCTCTACACAGTTCTGGCCTTTCATCAGCATCTCTACGCCTACCATCTGGTCCCAAGTTGCAATGGTAATCTCGTGGTGTCTCATCCGTAAATCCTACAAAGAAATGGTCCAAAACAAATGTGAAGGCTTTTCAAAGAACATTATAATCTACTTCTAAGCATAAAAGAACTCAATCAAATATGCTCTAAGTAACACTTGTAAATGTTATAAAATTCAAGATAATTATTACAAGATCATATGAACCATTAGGTACAAATCGCAGACAACACAATAAAGTATAAAAAAATATATTGTTGTTAATATAGTATAAAGAAGTATCTAGAAGAAAGTTCAGAGAAATATGAATCCTACTTTAGACGCAATGCATAAAAAATAACGATCACGAATATTTTGCTGCAATCAAGCAAATGCAGGGATAGCCACAAGTATATCTCATTTGAACAATAAGGAGAATTACAGACTAATGTATACTGACCACACAAGTTACAGATGAAACGCCTTCCTTGATCAATAAACTTCATAAATGGATTTATATAGCCTTTACATCGAGAACATCGAACAGGGCCACTCTCTCCAAAATCCACAAGCTACACCCACAGAACATTTTACTATTCATGTAAGAACTTACTTCAGTGAAAGGTCGGGAAATCTATGGCTGACCATAGCCGACAAATGATCAGTGCCAATCGTAAAAAGAAATGAAACAAAATTGAAGAAAAGCCAAGAGGCACCTGGACAGGCTCTTCCGATGGATGAGGAAGGGCCAATGGTTGGACCAGCAAGGACAGCTGCATGCCAGATGTATTCACCAGATCAACTGTGCATGGGACCTGAAAAGATAAGAGAGAAACTAATCAATAGCTGCTCCTCCGAAGACGGGGAAAGTAACCAAAATAGTGTTCTTTAGGCATAGACCTGATTGATTGTGCACCTCATGTAGCGTGGACTGCAGTTCCCAGTGTCTCTGACGATGTAATCACTTGTAGCAGGCTTTACAGAAACAGACAATTTATAAGGAATGCATAAACAACATAACATAATTCAAAAGCACTTCAACACAGCACACAGAACTCTGGTCAGAAAGTTGAATCTAAAGGAGAAAAGGAAAATTATGCAATATCATGTACCGGAGGTGGATTAGCTTGATTTCCCTGACGTGTATCATGAAGGACAACAGAAGAACTAGGAATAGGCCGCGGAATTTGATTGGGATCAATCTTTGATGGCGCTACCATTGGGCCCCCTCCTTGCCCGACAACAGGAGATATAGCTGTCATTTGATTTGGAAGTGCTGGTTGTGGAGGCATCCCAAACATCCCAGGAGGTTGTGCACCACCAGAGATTGGGGGTGGAGCCACCTGAATAATCCTTTAAAATTTAGAATCTAGAATCTCCAATACATCATAGAAGAAATACATATAGTAGGAAAATTTCCTTGAAATATTTACCAAATTCTTGTAACTACTAAACATTACTGAAGCAAAGCATCCAAAAAGATACTGAAACAACCTTAAGTAGAAATACATCTAGTGTATACAATCCAACCTATCGTTGGAAAACATGAAAAGGTAAAATAACAGAAAAAGAGTATATGTTATGACCCTTAAAGACTTACTGGCTGATTTTGAGCCTGTTGCCCAAAAGGAAAAGCAACCTGTGAAGATGTCCCTTGAGGTGGTGCACCAAATGCCGGCATCCCCCGAGGTGGCACTGAAGATATTGGTGGCTGAAATTGAGGATGTTGTGGGGCAGTAATCCCCATATTACCAACCATAGGTGTCCCCTGTACCATAGTTTGACCCATGGTCGGTGGACCCATAGGAGGCGGTTGAGGTGCATTGCCAGATGGAGGAAACCGCGGCCCGCCCTGGAAATTTGGTCCTGGTGGCCCATTACTGACCAAACCACTTGGTGGAGGGGAAGAAGATGCAACAGGACCAGGGCGAGCTCCCATTGGCCGTGCATATGGACCTTGAGGTTGTGATGAAAAGGGAGGGCCTGTAGCGGCGCCACTGCCTGTAGCAGAGGGCAATGATGCAGGAGGCGGTCTGGACCCAAATGGTGAAGGCTGGGTAAAGGGCGGGCCAGTGGGCCGACCTGGCGCTGCATTGGGCAATGTAGGGGGAGGAGACCCTGAAGGAGGAACCGTAGGTCTAGGGACAACACCAGGAGGCGGTGGCCCTGGCCTTGACAGGGGTGGTGAAGGGGCAGAGGAAGGAAACGGAGGTTGCTGGCCAAATGGCATTGGCCTAGGAGCAGAATTGGGCGCAAATCCTGGCCGATTAAGGTTCATATTTTGCATATTATCAGCTAACGAATTGGGATTCGGCTGATAATTAGGATTATAATTAGGTGGTGGAGGCTGTTGCCTAGGTGCCCCTGGACGCACAGGAGCTGCCATTCTCAATTAATCAAATCAACCCAAATTATCCCCTCGCTTATTATCTGCAACAACTTTAACAAAATCCCAAATCTTCAAAAGGATCTCAAATAAACAAAATTAACTCTGAATCAACAAATGTACAAATCAAACGCAATTTGCAAACAATCAAGCTTAAAGCAAAATTCAAACATCCACAAAACGCGTACGCATTCGAAATACAACTGATCTACCAATCTATAAAACACAGATTAAAAAAAATAGAATAATCAATACCAGAGATCAGAGTGATTGGATCTGAGATGATTTAGATTAGGGTTTTGTGGAGAGAGTGAACGGAGAATGATTGAGATTAGGGTTCTCGGGATCGGAGGAAAATCGGAGGTGGGTCTGAGAAGGCGGGGCTTTTAACGCTGCAGAAGCAGCGAAAACGAGACGCAGATTGAATCAAATGGATTTTGGCATCTAAAGTTTCGGTTTTTGGAAGTTAGAAGAATAAAAAGGTTAGTGTATATATTTTACTCAAGGGATAAGTTAAAAAATCCACTGATGTTTCAACTTTCAGCAAAATATCTTTTATATTCAAAACCAAGCAAAACGCTCCCTGATGTTTATCTCCGTCAGCAAAGTGAGGATCAGAGCCCTAACACCGTTAAAACAGGCCATGTCAGCAGGGGCATTTTTATCAAAACTCGTTCTTTTAATCTATTTTAATAAAAACCTATTAACCCTATCCATTTTTCACAAACCTAACCCATTTTTTCTAGCCGTCGCCGGAAAATCGCGTTTCCGGCCACGACGCCAAAACCAACGGCGAAACCCCTGCTCCAGCCGTCGTCGTCATCCGACCTCTGCTCCAACCGCCTTCTCGTCGATGTGCAACCTTTGCTCCAGCCCCCGCCGCAGGAAACCGTTGCCATTTTCAGCCGTCGTCGCCAAACCTGTCGCAGTCCAGCGTTTCAAAACAACAGGTATGTCGAGCTCCCACCCCTTGCCCCTGTCATTTTACCGCCACCGAGATCCCACACCGCCGTTGTCTCGCCGTTCGACACGCCTCCGAGCCCTGCCGCTGTCGCCTCGCAGTTCGACACGCCTCCGAGCCCCGCCGCAGATCTCGTCGAAAACACCAGCCACCACAGTTCTCGTCCGATCTCGCCGTCCTCACCGTCGTCTACCGCAGATCTGGTCAGTTCTCCCACCCCCCGCCGTCCCAACTGGTCATTTCAACCACCCCCAAATCAAATCCCTCAGAGCTGTCACCGGAGACTCCACGGTCCGCCCTTTAGCCGCCGCCCTCGCTCGCCGGACGCCGTTCGAAGCCCGCCCTGCCTTCTGGTCACCGTCGGCCAGCCAGGAAACAAAGAAAAGAGAGAGGGAGGGTAAATGGGTTTTGAGAAAAGTGGATAAAAGGGTATGGGTTTGAGAAAAGTGGATAAAAGGGTATGGGTTTTGAGGAAAGTGGGTAAATGGATCAAAAATGATGGATTGGACAAAATTGCCCCTGCCACGTCAGCATTTTTTAACTCTGTTAACTGAAAATCCTCATTTTGATGACGGAGACAAATATCAGGGGGTCTTTTACTTGGTTTTAAACATCAAGGAGTATTTTGCTGAAAGTTGAAATAACAGAGAGGTTTTTTAAACTTATCCCTTTTACTTATGTACATAATGTAAGAAATGTGCCACGGCGGCGTTTTTGAGGTTTGATGTATGTGCCATTTATATCGTGCCACCTCAGCATGTGCATTCCATAAAAGAAATCTAATTTTCCCGTTTCAATTTTCTTTTATGGTTAAATATATTAAA
>CAOJBJ010270703.1:0-17572 GCA_948291685.1 Euphorbia celastroides
GAGAATCTTTGGCCCATCGAAACAATGGACGTACTAAATAAGCTAGAACAAATCAAAGAAATTGAACATAAATTTCCAAAGGCACTAACCCTAATTGAAAAAATGTGACAAGTCAAACACAGGATTAATTGAAAAAATGACCGACAGAAAATGAAATTACCAAAGAAAAAACTGAAGTTACGAGGAGCATATGGTTTAATCAACAAGCGGAGGATAGAAAAGAAACTGGAAGAAGGTTTTCACCCTGTTTCGAATTCGAACCATTGCAGAGACTGGAAGACCAAAGCTTGATTGAGAAGCTGGAAATTAAGAGAAAACGAGTTACAATATTTGGGCTGCTCTCTTTTCCCTCTTCCCGACTTGGGTTCATTATAGATATATGAATTCCACGAATAGCATTAGCTCCAAGGATAGCATTAGCTCCTAGTTTTGACTTGTTTGGAGTTCCATCGATATCCATCATAGTAGCATCCACATCCTCTTGGTTTCTAATAACACATAAAAGCAACAAATTAAATATATGGTGAGAAGCATCAGATAAAACGACAATGAAAGCATATATGAATAACACTGAACTTAGTATCAGAATCAGCTACCTAGAAGCTGAAACAAAATACATGCCCAGCATAGAATCTGCCATCATACTAACATTTGTAACCCATATCTCTGAAATATTCAGCAATTGTGATTCCTGGAAGAAAAAGGATTATCCAGGTGAAGATGTTGAAAAAAAAATTATACACAAGAATCAACATGTTTATACTAAAAAGCAAGCACTAAGCAGTAATATTTTTCCATTCAAGAATCAACATAATATGAATAGCTTTGTACCTTAGTTAGCTGCCTGCTTTCATGATTTGCACGCAGAAGTGTGATACTAGCTGGGTATCTACAAAAAGGGAAAACAACTCTAGTTAAAAGGTAAATGGCATAATGTATGACGATCAAATCGATCAATTAACCAACAGATATAGGTTCCATTAGTTTAATAACATTGATAAACAATTTCAGACAAAAGCAATTTATGTGAATCGTGAAAAATAAGGATTCTCATTGTTCTGCTGTGTGAAAGATTTATTTTCATCAAACGGTTAAAAACTATTTCTTGTCTCAGAAAGTAGAACATTATTCGTTCTCCTGTTGACTCTGAACTTATTTTTCAGTGGCCTATTTTCTTGTAGAGCTCAAATCATAGAAATAGATGGAAAAATATTTTCAAGGAAAAAAGCTTCTGTCAAACAATTAGGGCCTTAGTGATCATAAGGTACCATTTCAATTAGGAAAAAAAAAACTTTCAGCAGTTTTCCAAAACTCAAGTAATTAAGACATAAGAAGAAAAGTTCCACAAAGATTTAGCTGGAAAATTATGCAGCCAAATATGGTCCATTCCAATTTCTTATGACATTCTTCTATAAAACAATAAATTTTTCTGAAGCTGAACAAGGCTTAGATCCAATGGAAACAGCCTTACACAAAAATAAATTTATAGGTAGAAATAACTAACATCATGAATGATATTGACCATATGAGGAGACAGAACATTCTATCTGATAACTAAATGATAGTATTAAATTTAACTCTAGGACTCATTCATGAGATTTTCCTTGTTTAATAAGGAAAACAGAATCCTTTACGGATTAGGATTATGTGTTGCCTAAATAGCAAACATCCTTCTTATTCGGGATTCCATCTCAACGGACTATGAAACCTTGAGCCAGTCACTGAGCCTACTTGGCCCATTATCGGCTATCAGCACCTATTCTGAGAATCCTTTTACACCATACACGGTTAGGTCGAGGCGGTCCTTTAACCGCTGTAGTCAACGACATGAATTTTTCTTATAATACTATCATTGTTTATTTTATTTCAAAATAATTTTAAACGGCTCAAAATAGAAGGTTTAATATTGGCACGTTGATTGGATGATTTGGCCAATTAAATCCTTTCATTATTTGATTTTGATTTAGTCAAGTGTCAGCTTACACATTTCCTAACAACGTGCGCATGAAAGAGCTGATTTAGCTCCTTAATTCTTTCCCGTTGGAGAACGGCCAATTATGGCACTATATATAACTCGTGTATGTTCCATTGTGATACGCTGCTCTTCACTACTAAAACTTTCCGTCTTTTCGCAATTTTCTGGGTATGTTAATTGCGTTTCTATTCCTGTTTTGATTAATTTGATCGAAGAAATTGTTTTATTCTAAGAGGAACTACCAAATATTCTTCAGGGACGGAGTTTACTCGACTCAGCTTATCGGGTGTTCAAGTTCTTTTTGACTTGTTTATAATATCTTGTAGTAATTATATTTTACTTCCATCGATTATTTTTGTTGTTTATTCATTGAAGGAACCTATGAATAACTCAATGAGGAGAACTTTCAATCGGACTGAACTTATCAAATTCGGGATCAAAATTCAAAAGTGAAGATATTTTGATTTTGATTTTTGTTTTTTTGTAATTGTTATCCACCATATTTTCCTAGTTCAAATGTGTAACTGACAAACTCAAATGTTGTGTAACATCAAAATGACATCAGCTACACACTAACCCTATGTAATTAATTATATATGAGCAAGGTTTTTCTTGTAATTATCTATTTGTATATTCAAAGTAGACCAATTCAAATAGGTGGGCGGGTTGGTTCCGGCCGGGTCACGTCGGACCGACACTAAAAAGGCCCTACCCAAACCCAACCCAACGCACATGAAAGATTAATTCGAGTCGGGTGGGGCTGGGCTCGAGCTCAAGATTTCAATCCCAAACCTATACATATATATATATATAATCGGAGCATACTTCTTTACAAAGAGCACTCCTTGTGAGCGCGCTTCACTTGATTCAGCCATCTTTCTAGAGAATGTTAGTTGAGGCGACCTTTCTTTGAGATGACCTCCTGGATTGAAGCCCTCTCAAGCACACACTTTGAGGCCTCCTCAAATTAGAATTCTAAGGTCGCTTGGAATAATACCTCCTCAAGTGAACACTTTGTGACCATCTGGAACTAAGCCTGCTCGAGCAAGCACTTCGAGGCCCCCTGAATTGAGGCCTTCTCAAGAGAACACTCTGAGGCCTTCTGAAGTGAGACCTTTGAGACCGCCTGGAATGAGGAAGGCTTGGAGAACGAGTGAATGGTGAGGACATCTCTTTGAAAGAATGGGAAAATGATGAAGGCATCAGTCCACCTCAATTGCACCCGCCTCAAATGCATCCTTCTCGAATGAAGCCGCCTCAATTGACATGTCTCCTCGAGGAGGGAGAAAGAGCCAATTTCGAAAAGAGAGCGAAGTCAAGAAATGATAAGGGAATCTTGTGTCCTAAATTAGGACATCTGAGGCATCTTGGATTGAGGCCTTCTCAAGCACACACTTTGAAGCCTCCTCGAACGGAACCTCCATGGTCGTCTGAAATGAGACCTCCTCGAATGATAAGGATTCTGAGACCGCCTAGAATTAGACCTCCTCGACCAAGCAGTACTCTGAGGTCACTTGGAGTGAGATAGCATTTTGAGACTGCCCGGAACAAGCCCGCCTGGAATACAATCACTTGTGGTGCAACACTTGTCAAAAGGTCACATGTTGAAATAAGGTCATCTCGAAGAAATGTCGCCTCAACTAATACTCTCTAGAAAGATGGCTGAATCAAGTGAAGCACGCTCACAAGGGGTGCTCTTTGGAAAGAAGTCTACTCCAATTGATAATTAGCACGCCTCAAAGAGAGGCTATGGGAGGACGTCTGAAATGGAGGAGGATGACTTAATTAAAGGGAGTGCGCTAGTTAAAGAGTTTGAGAGTTGGTAGAATTTTAAAATCCTTACACCAACTTGCCCATTAAAATATATTATCTTTGTAGTTGTATACAACTACAAAGATAATATATCAACTACAAAGATAATATATTTTAATGGCCAAGTTGGATGTGATTAGATGGGGGCAAGCAGGAAATTGCATAATTATACTTTGGTTTGTCATTTTTTTTATAATCATTGGTTTAGTTTGTCATTTTTACATTGTCTTCAATTATTTAATTATGTAAGGAGGGCTATAAATTCCCTTCCTCTTGCTTATTGTAAAGATTAATCTTTTTATTAATGAAAATGAAAACTCCTTTTGAGATTTGAGTTTGTAACTCAGTTGGGTTTGTTCAAACCTTCAAGTTCAGCGTCAAAATTTATAGGGAAACACTCGTTTTCCGGCAAGTTCGACTTGCGAATCCTTCTTCTTTATTGGTTATTCGGTCAAAACCTTAACACCCTCTCTTTGTTGGTTTAAGGTTAAAACCTTCGCCATTTCAGCCTTCCAAATCCTTATCATTTCATATCAGAACCTCATTATTTCTCTTTGAACGATTGGTCCATTTGAAACAAAAAATTTCTCGAGTCACTTTTGAGAAGAAGATGGAAGAGTTGAGAAGCACATTTAGATCTGAGCTTCAACTTCTTAAGGAAAGTATTTTCGATGCCCTCAAGCCTCCAACACCATTTCAAAGTGTAAGTTCGCAAAGTCCTTTCTTGATTCATGAAAGTCTTAGTAGAAAATATGATGGTTTTATTGGGAGAAATTCATTTGGTTGTGAAAGAGTAAAGAGGGGAAATTTTGGTGATTAAAGATGTGAGGGAGACCCACATTGATGGAAGAATGAGCAAAAAGGAGTGAAGAGGCTTGAGTTGGGACTATCATCTTATTGGAAGATTTTGAAAGTTTTCTTGATTGGATGAATGAAGTTGAAGTGTTCTTTGTTTCTAATGAGATTCCAGACTGAAAGAAAGTGAAGCTAATATCCTGTCAATTAAAAGGTGAAGCATTTTCTTGGTGGGAGAAGTGCAAAGAAACAAGGAGGAGAGGTGTTTAAAGCCTTAGCCTAGTGGTTAAGGTGGAACTTGTAGACTCTAGAGGTCCCAGGTTCGGACCACATCCGGGGTGGGGTGGAGATTTTCCTTTCAATTTAATGTAAGCCCATATGAGGCATATTAAAAAAACAAGAAGGAGAGAAGGAAGAGAACAAGTAAGATCCTGGTCAAGGATGAAGGCAATGATGGTCAGAAGGTTTCAACCATGAGATTATGAGAAAGACATTCAGGCTTCATCAAAGTTCGTATATGAGAGGGAGTATTATCAAAGACCGAGTGGTGAGCCAACCAATTTTTATGAAAGATGTTCTCACCATTTGGAAAGGGAGAATCGTAAAGGAAACTTCCAAATGCCTTTGGTGAAGGACTGGGCATGCGATTGCAAGAAAGGAGGTGTGAATGAGAAGAACAATTCCTTTGAAGAAGGAGAGGATGATGGGGACATCTTGAGTCCGCCTGAATCGAGGGCTCCCAAAACAAACATCCTTAATCTGATTGAGGACTTTCAAAAGGAGGAGGAGTGACTGATAGGGACATCCTGAGTCCACCTGAATCGAGACCTCCAAAAAAAACATCCTTAATCCAATTGAGGACTTTCAAAAGGAGGAGTGAATGATGGGGACATCTTGAGTCCGCGAGAATCGAGGCCTCCCGAAACAAACATCCTTAATCCAATTAAGCAATCTTCAAAAGGAGGAGGAGTGAATGATGAGGATATCTCTTTTGGAGAACGAGTGATTGATGAGTACATCTCTTGTGGAGAACAAGTGATTGATGAGGACATCTCTTTGAAAGAATGGGAGAATGATGAAGGCATCAGTCCACCTCAATTGCACCTGCCTCAAATGCAACCTTCTCGAATGAAGTCGCCTCAATTGACATGTCTCCTCGAGGAGGGAGAAAGAGCCAAGTTCGGAAGGAGAGCGAAGTCAAGGAATGATAAGGGAATCTTGTGTAGTCCTAAATTGGGACATCTGAGGCCTCTTGGATTGAGGCCTTCTCAAGCACACACTTTGAAGCCTCCTCGAACGGAACCTCCATGGCCGTCTGAAATGAGACCTCCTTGAATGATAAGGCGTCCTACCTCCTGGAATTAGACCTCCTCGACCAAGCACTCTGAGGTCACTTGGAGTGCGACCTTCTCAAGCGAATACTTCAAGATCTCCTAGATTGAAGCCTTCTCAAGCACACACTTTGAGGCCTCCTTGAATTAGACTTCTAAGGTCGCCTGGAGTAATACCTCCTCAAGTGAACTCTTTGTGGCCATATGTTATTAAGCCTCCTCGAGCAAGCACTTTGAGGCCACCTGAATTGAGGCCTTCTCAAGAGAACACTCTGAGGCCGCATAGAATGAGGCCTTCTAAAGTGAGACCTTTGAGGCTGCTTGGAATGAGAACGACTTGGTCAAGGAGCAAACTTCATCATAAGAAGTTTGACTTATTTTCATCAAACAACCAAGAAGAAATGGAAGAACACATAAACACCTTCTAGAGAACGACCTTCCAGAGAACATCAGTGACCACATGTTGAGATCGCCTGGAGATAGCATTTTGAGACTCCTTGGAACAAGCCCGCTTGGAATACAATCACTTGTGGAGCAATCCTTGTCAAAAGGTCACATGTTGAAAGAAGGTCATCTCGAAGAAAGGTCGCCTCAACTAATACTCCCAAGAAAGATGGCTGAATCAACTGAAGCGCGCTCACAAGGGGTGCTCTTTGGAAAGAAGTCTACTCCAATTGATAATTAGGACGCCTCAAAGAGAGGCAATGGGAGGACGTCTAAAATGGAGGAGGATGGCTTAATTAAAGGGAGCGCGCTAGTCAGAGTTTGAGAGTTGGCAAATGGGGGCAAGTAGGAAATTGCATTATTATATTTTGGTTTGTCATTTTTACATGATCTTTAATTATTTAATTATGTAAGGAGGGCTATAAATCCCCTTCCTCTTGCTTGCTTGTTGTAAAGATCAATCTTTTTATCAATGAAAATGAAAACTCTCTTTGAGATTTGAGTTTGTAACTCAGTTAGGTTTGTTCAAACCTTCAAGTTCAGCTTGAAAATTTATAAGGAAACACTCGTTTCCCGGCAAGTTCAGCTTGCGAATCCTTCTTCTTTGTTGGTTTTTTGGTCAAAACCTTCACACCCTCTTTTTATTGATTTAAGGTTAAAACATTCACCATTTCAGGCTTCCAAATCCTTATTCATATATATATATATAAAAGAGAAGTTGGACAATGAAATTATTGTTCAAAAGTATAATCTTTAAATTAAAGTTTGTGTAAAATTTTCTTGTCATGTGGGTATTTGTACCATTTAGTTAAAAAAGTGACATGTCCTTTATGCCAAATTTACCCGTACCAGGAAACATCTTATTATGTAAAGTGAAAATATTGATATACTCCTCTTCTTCCTTCAATATATGCATGCTTTAATTGATGACCTTTCATATTTTTTTTTTTCATTTTCAATAATAAAGTAAATAAAGGTAAAATATGAGAAATAACACAAATTTCATTGATTAAAGCAAATAATAAATATTAATTTTTTTAGCATTAAATATATACTACTTTATAATAATTTATATTGTAAAATGCATATTAGGGTTTTGAAGGTTTTCGCCAACCCCTTGTCTTCTAGCTCTTACAACATTCGACCCTTCTGATTCGCCCCCACTTTCTTACTTACTGGCTCCGCCATCTCCTCTCTCTTTCGCATCATTATTTTCACCGGCAACTGTTGAGTCAAATTTCTTTAATTTGGTATTACTTTTCTTTTAATTCCTATTTAATAATATGCATCTGTTTTTTTTCGTTTTTTATTGTAAAATCGATGGCTTTAGATATAGATCTGCTACTACACATCTTCCATTGCACTGGGCTCCATTTGATATAAAAGACAAAAGATACATGTTGATCTTTCACATTATAAGTACGGCTCTATCTCCTATTGACTAATGGTGAAGATCTACAAGATGTGTCGAGATTGTAGAGTAGGCAACTATATTGCTGAAGATTTTTGAAATCGCTAAGGAGAATGATAAAAATTCCATTTTGCTACGTTTATCTTTATTTTTATGTTGTTATGTTTGCCCTTTTGTTGTGGTAAATTTGTTCTTATATCTTAATTTGATGAGATTTTATTCTTCTTATTGCGGTAGGATACCTTGTTTGGTGCATGCAGTTTTTCTGGCTCATGTATCACTCAAAATGTACTTTGTATTTAGTTTTAATGCAATATTCCAGGGAAAAAGCCCATAAAAAAAACCCAAATTTTGGATATAGTTTCATTGAAACTTTTGGTTCATTCTTTTTGTAACAAAAAATTAGTGTGTCATAAACTTTTGGTCAATATTGTATGTTCCAGCCCTTTCCTTTCTCCTCCTTATCTGATCGCTGATGTCAGCATGATGTCATGCGTTTTTTTGCATTTTCATATCTTATTTCTCGATTATCTCTCAAACTGTTAATTTTTTTAGCATGCCGCTATAGGATTTATTGTTCGTCTCATTTTTATCTTTCAAACGCCATCCATCATGATATACTCTTTCAAAAAAAAATCAATTTTTTTAACGTGTTATATCCTGGATATATCATGTTATATCCAGGATATAACATGATATATCAAGGTTATAACACGATATAACAAGATATACTGTGTTATATCATTGATATATCATGTTATATCCTGGATTTAACACCAAATATTAACACAAATGTATATATAAATCAAAAATCAAAGCAAAATCAACAAAAGAAGAATATAAACTGAAGAACAAGGCAAAACGAATCAAAAAATGACAAGAGATCGGTCTGAAAATGATGAAATAAAGTGAAAATCATGTTATATCCTGGATATAACACCAAATATCAACACTACTGTGTATATAAATCGAAAATCAAAGCAAAAATCAACAAAAGAAGAATATAAACTGAAGAACAAGGCAAAACGAAGCAAAAACATGACAAGAGATTGGTCTGAAAATGATTAAATCGGGCGAAAATCCTGTTATATCTAAGATATATCCAGGATATAACACCAAATGTCAACACTACTGTATATATAAGTCAAAAATCAAAGAAAATCAACAAAAAAAAAAGAATATAAACTGAAGAACGGCGGCAATTTTCCAGATCTTCTTCCAGTCGGTTTTCTGGCGAGCGACGAGAATGACGACTTGGGAGACGGAGACGGTGACAGATGAACGAGAACGAGATTCATACCTTGTTTTTGGTTAATACAGTGAAAAACGACAAGCCATTGGAATGAGATTTCAGATTTGGTTTTGTTATTCAGTTGAGAAAACCAGCGATCGGCAGGAACTGATGACGGCGACCGGACATCGAAGCACTAGTGGAGACGGGAGTGGAAGTGGATCTCAGACATCTGATGAAGAAAAAAAGATGGAAAGGAAAAAAGAGAAGACGGAAGGAGAAGGAAAGAGAACGTGATTTTGGCAAAACCTTTCAAATTTGGTTACATAATTGGAAAACAAAAGGTAGTGATTACAGCTGCCAAAACTTTCATAATTTCGATATAAATAACAATTTTCCATATTTCAGTTATTAAAAAATAAATAATTACTATATTGTAAGGGGAGCCGCCATTTGGAACTATCAAAATTAAATTAATTTCACTTTCTCACCCTAGATACATCAATGGTTAAAAAGAGGGGAATGCAAGAATTTAATATTTTTCGCTAATGAGTGGAAGCACAATAAATAAACAATAAATATCAAGGTAGAGCATTTATTAATGAGAACGAAGAAAAAGCCAAGACCCCACAAATCAAAACATTAGGGGAATAACTGACAAAAAGTTAAGAAAAAAAAGGATGTTACAGAAATGGCCGTCATTTCTCAATTTTTAAGAATATACTACCAAAAGACGGATTTTGGCCTAAAATAATGCCATTGGAAAAAAAAAATACGCAATTGCTGCCGGGTTAAGGAATAATTCTCGGACTAATGCTGTTTTAAGCACTGACAAAAACAGATGAAAACTTTACGTTTTGGGCATGACTGTAAAACGGAAGAAAATATTCAGGTTTATGTGCGATTAAAAAACAGAAACTTTCAATCCGTTTTACTGTTCATCGTTAAACGGAATAGTTACTTCGGTAGCTGTGAACTGTAGCCCAATTCGGAATTAAACATTCCGGTTTCTGATTGTAAACGAGCCAGAATTTTTATTTCCGTCTTCAACTAAAGACGGAATTTCTATTTCCGTTTACAGTGCGAAATAAAGACGGAATGTTTTCATTCGTTTTTGTCAGTGGTTAAAACAACATTAGTCCGGAAATTATTTCTTAACACGACAATAGTTGCGTAATTTTTTTTCTAATGGCATTATTTTGGACCAAAATCCACCAAAAGACAATTAGAAAATCTGTTCAATAATATTAATAACATTAAAAAATAAAAAAGGTTGGGCCCTATATAATACTTTTTGTATTGCAATATATATTAAAATAGAGTAATAGTTTAGCTTATAAGTGACCCAATACCTATAATAGCTTTTATGATTAGGTCTAAGGTCCCATTTTATTCATTTTAATTATTCTCTTATTTCGTCCCCAACAGCTGAGGAGAAATCAAAATAATAAATTAATTTTATCACCCTCAGTCCCTCACTCCATTTTGAGTTATTCACAGTGGCGATAAGACCAAGAATTAGCACAAATCTTATTCAACATACTCAACCTAGCATTAGACAGATGTCCAAGTCTATAGTGCCAAATCCTATCTTTAGTACAATGAAATGCAAAACTAGTATGAAAAATAGAACTAGGTAGCTTTATATCTTCCAAAGTCAAGTAGTAAAGATTGTCTAATTGATCAACTGAACCAATCTTCTTCTTGGTAAGATGATCCTGTATCAAAAAAAATTCATTAGCGAAGATAACCTGGCAGTGCAAAGTGCTTGATAGTTTGCTGACAGATACTAAATTATAATGAAATGCTGGAACAAATAAGACATCATAAAGAATAAATTCACTACTAAAATGAATGTCACCTATATAATTAACCTGTAATGTTTGTTTATCAGGTAGTAAAACATTCCAGTTATGAATATTCCTAACATTAATAAAATAATGCATGTTATTGCAGATATGACTTGATGCACCTGTGTCAATAATCCCTTTTTCAGTAGATAAAAGTTTATCTCCTGAAGTTTCTCCTGGATAAGAATTTAACTGAGCAAGGTTGACACTCTTGACAGGTTTTGGTATGTAGGATGAAAGTTTGTCTTTCAACTTCTCCTTGGCAAACTGTGGATTTGAGACAGTCTTAGCAGCTTGTGGAGATTTGATTGTTAGAACCCTTGCAGACGCAGCATGATGCATAGTTGTGTCTGTAGCATTCATTTGATGAAGAGACATTTGTATAGCTTGTTGTTTTTGTGTCTGTATGAGCTGAGACAGTTGACTGAGTTGTTCTGCAGTAAACCCTGTAAGAGATGAACTTGTGTCTGCATCATTGTTGACACTTGTGTGAGCGGGCGAACCTCTTCTTCCCCTTCCCCCGGCCGGTCGGTCTTTGAGAGTCGCTAAAAACTGGTGCGGGTGAGAGAAGGTTCAAAAAGAATTTAACTACCACGGGCCTGGAGGGCGGACAGGGGTTGCCTGCCACAACACATACTCGCAGCGGGTGAAAGATCTTACGTCAAAATCGAGCCATGTGGCCTAGATATCGAGGTTTGAATACCTTTTATCTCGCATCAAAAAGAATTAGGGTGGCTATGATATGCCAAAACACTAGGTTTGAAATGAGTTGAAAATCCTTTTCTTAATGGCAAATTGTTTTCATAAAACAATTTTGGAGTCGCCACCTGGTTCAACTCACAACCAGGAATTAACAGAGAAGTGGGTTCGGGCAAAATGTTTATTCATAACATTGATCCAACATTATAATGACATATCATAAAATGACTCACATTAATGTGCCCCTAAAGTTGATTTTATTACATGCTTCCTTTATATACCTTGCGTAATGGAAACAATGTAAGGTTCGAGTATATTTACAGAGTATCCTTGTATTTGTTCACTATAAGAAAACCATAGTCTCAAACAATGATTTCATATGCAACCAATGCAATGTAATAAAAGTGGGAGTAGAAGCCAAGAACCCTCAGTTTACCTTTCTGTGTGGTTGGGTTCTTCCGATGGGCCGATTTGGGACTGATTGTGCAGTGATTTTGGAGAACTTTGGTAGAACTCCGTGTTGAATTTTGGTGATATTTGGATGAGGTGAAGTCTTAACTTCGGTAGTATTTCGACTAGGATCGAAGATTTGAGAGGCAATCCCTAGCTATAGGAGGCTATAGAAGTATATGATGGTATATCAAGTGAAATCTCTGCGAGAATTTCGGTAAAGTTTCGAGAGGAATGGTATAGTAAAGGTCTGGGATTCAGATCCTCGACTATCCAGCAATGGTTTGCCCGAGATGCGAGGCTTAGGATGAAGTCAGTCAATGCCCAGGTACTAGGGTCTTTCGAAGGCTTCGGGATCAGTTTTCCGGGGGAAAGACTCAATCAGGATTGCCTAGAATGGTTTTGAAATGGCTTGGAAAGGCTTAAGAAGGCTTTAAAAGGCTTAGAAGAGGCTTAGAATGTCATCAAGCTTGAATTGATGCTTGAGAGGTGGTTTGGAATTTGGAGAGGAGAGGCCTTTTTATAGGCATCTCGGGGTTGTAATCTAGCCGATCAGCTAGTTACACCCATAGGTGTATCCAGTCGATCGGCTGGATTGCACCTATACTAGACTAGGTGCAATCTAGCCGATCGATTGGTTTGTACCTTCCAGAAGATGACACGTGGCAGTTATCTGGAGGGTCAACTATCCACCAAATGCATAGGGCATTTTTGTCCTTTTGTACAAACTTATCTAGAGGGTCAACTATCCACCAAATGCATAGGGCATTTTTGTCCTTTTGTACAAACTCTTTCGAGAGAATTCCGTACAATTGTCGAGTTTTCGGGATTAGGGTTTTTAGTTTCCGGTTTTTCAGAATCAGGTTTGAAGGATTTTGGTGGAATCGATGTTCCGGACATTTCTGAAATTTTTAGGAATTTCAGGGCTTTTGGACATTTCGGAGTCAGGGCTCCAGAGGCATTAGGGATAAAGGTCCCGGACATTTCGGAGTCGAGGCTCCAAAGGCATTAGGGATCAAGGTCTCGGACATTTCAAAGTTAGGGCTCCAGAGGCATTAGGGATCAACGTCCCGGACATTGCGGAGTCAGGGCCTGCAGAGGGAAATTTGGAATCAAAGTTTCGGAGTTTCGAGGTTCAGGCCCCAGGGTTTTTGGATGCACATTCGATCTTCTGCCGGCTCCGCTTGAATTTTTCCCATACCTGGAAACAGGTTAATAATTTCATCATCGGGCTGGGTGGACCGTGCTCACAACTTGTGTATTGATCAAAACTATCATTCTGCTCTAACACATCTTGATCACAAGCCTCTTCCATGCCAATAAAAGCATTTGCTTTCGAATAGCTTGACTTGAAGTTCAGTGAGTGTCCGTTCTTCTTCCAACAATTAACAACAAGGTGATTACCTCCACAAAAGGAACATCTGACATTTTTGTTATCTTGCCTCTTGTATGGTTGAAAGCTTTGCCTATTCATTTCATTACTGCCCCTCTTTGCAAATGTAACAACTTCTTGTAGAGACTCAGAGTGTCCTCCAATCAAGAATTCTCTTTCAAATTGAAGAACAAGAGAAAACACCCTGTTGATAGATGGCAAAGGCTCCATTGCCATTACCTGCGACTTTATACTTGCAAAAGAGCCATTTAAACCCTTTAGAAAGCATATCACCAGATTCGCCTCTCGTTTCTTTCTTAACTTTTCAGCTATATTACAGAAACATCCTTCGCAGACGCAAGAATTGATAAGATTCAAACTAGAAAATTCATCCCATAGGGTCTGCAAAGCAGCAAAGAAATCAGTTACTGACCTTTCCCCTTGAGTGATGGTGAAAATCTCGGTTTGAAGATCTGCAATATGATACACATCAGATTGGGAGAACCTTTCTTTCAAGTTTTCCCACAAATCTTGTGCCTAATCGAATCCAATTGCAGATAGAGCGATAGAAGGGCTTAAAGATCTCAAGATCCAAGATAAAACCATGTTGTTTACCCTTCTCCAGAAACCATAATTGAGCTCACCTGGTTCATGCCTCCCGATGGATCCATCCACAAATTCCAATTTGTTTTTGGACATTAAAGCCATCCTCATATTCCTCACCCATGTGTGGTAGTTAGTTCTATCCAAGAGAGGGATTTTCTCCCGGATGTAGGTAAAACGGACTGTTTTCATCTACAGATTGATTTTTAGCAGCCATTTCAGAGTTTTTCAAAAACAGAGTAATGTGTAGTAGAATAACGAAGTAGAAACAGAGAAATTGTTCGAGTAAATGTAGTTTTCTGATCTAAAGATAATCAGAAAACCAGAAAATGAAGAAGAAAGTATGATTCTTGGACCAAATCAATTGAAATTGACACAGAAAGAAGATTGGATTCCAACAGATCCAAAGTAACAAGAGAAGATTGGATTCCAACAGATCCAAAAGAACAAGAGAACATTGGATTCCAACATATCCGAAGAAAAACAACTCAATCGAAAGGAAAAGAAATCAGCAGAATCAAAGACAACAATCATCAAAGATGACGATTACCAATCGGAGTCTTCAATCTGGATGGGGAAGCTTTCAGAATTGCAACGGAAATCAAGCTTCTTGCTCTGATATCATCTCGAGAAATCGATCGATGAATGAACTCAGAGAGAGAGAGAGAGAGAGAGATTGAAAACTGAATTTCATTAATTGATTTAATGAATCGTTGTTACAAGATAATGGATTATATATCTGCTTTTACTGTTGCAACTAACTGATTGTAGTTGCAACTTTACCCTTAGCTCTAACGGCTACAAGCAGCTAATTAATATTGTTTATTATTGACTATAAGTAATCTATAAGAGAATTATAAGCTAACTATATACAACTTATAATCAAGTAAACAACATATATCTTCATCACAATTTGAATGAGTAATTGAACAGTTGTGGTCGAGCTGATGTAATCTAACAAATCTTACGGAAAAAAATAATTGATATTGTCATTTAGAACATTAACAACATTTATAATCCATCTCCAAAACCACATAATCCTAATTTTACATTTTAATCCAAGCTATTTCCAAATGATTCATCGCATTTAATTGATTGAAATTTCCTTATAAATCATCAGATTTTCTCCACTAATTAAGTAATTAGGTTCTCAATAAAATTTGACCAGACAAATTATGGAAATATCTACCGGACCACTTTTACTCTTTATATACCTATTTATTTTGCTTCTAAGTTTACATGTTTGATTTGGGCTTGTTTTTATTTTTTAATGTTATAGTATATCTAATTTTTCTTTTCTTTGGGTAAATTACACTATTATACAAGTTAAATAAAATAATTACATAAATGACAACTAATTAAAATTTCTCATCTATTGACCATTTTTAATTTTATTTACACCCAATACCCCTGTATAAAGCCCCAACTCTAATTAATCTATTGCAATTGCTTTTCCCCTTGTTCTTTGTAACGACTTTGCGCCTCATCCAATTTCTCTGTAAACGATTTCAACCTTCAAGTTGTCGGTCCACCTCCACCTCCGCCTCTCCTCCTCCTCCTCCTCCTCCTCCTTTGTCACCTCCGCTATCATCTCTTCTTGCCTTTCACTGTCGGTGGAGCCGCCATCTACTCATTCTCCTCTGTTTCTCTTTTCTGTTGCCTTTGCTCTTTGCTTCTCCCCCTCTCATTTGTGTCTCTAAACTCTTCAATTGTGTTTTTCAGTGGAACAAAGACGGGGACGAGGTTGGGGATCGATTTCGGTGATGCAAAGCAACAACGACGATGCATCGAGAAGCCTTAAATTCTATTGTTCTTCATAAACCGCCATCACCATTCTGCCTCCTCGGCCTCCGCCTCTCCTCCTCCTTCCTCTCCTCTGTCACCACCTGCACCAACATCGACTTTTTCTTCACCGGCGAATTTCCTGCGACTCAATCAAGGTAAGATCGATCTAATTTTCCAGCCTCCTCCTCTTTAATTCAATTTTAATTTCGATTTGATTCATCTTTTGTTAGATCTTAGTGTTTTGCTGTTAGTTTCTTTTAACATATGGTTAGGACTCTTGATCCTAATCAGAGGCATGTTAGATCTCAATGTATTTGCTATGATTTTCAATTGTTGATGAAGGCAAACAAAGGATATAGAACTGATATTTGCAGATGAAGATGATGGAGCACAAAGATGCATACAATGTGTTTGTTAAAATGCCTTTCAGTACGTCAGACATATGTATTGCATATGTGTTGCATATGTGTGACATATGTGTTGTTTTCCTTCGTCTTCTTTCGGCTCGGCTTTTGCAACATCGGCCGTCTTTGCTGACAATATGCAACTCAGCCTTTGAAACTTCTTTCGATCTGCTATTGAAACTTCCAAGGTATCGATTTTATCGTTTTTGATTTGTTTGATTTTATTCTTATGTGCTGGAGTTGATAATTGAATTGATTATGTGTGTTATTCGTTTTTTAGTTGTTATGCTTGTTTTTTATGGTGTTTATTAATATACAAAGGGAGATTTTTCAACAATGGTGATGCATTGCCGGAGGAGAATGAGTTCGTGCTTTTTACAGAGGTACTTTTTGGATGATCGATATGAGAACTTGTTGGATTTATGTATGATAATTAGAGAGGAACAAGGATGCATACAAGGGGGGAATACAGAGCTAATATTTGCAGATGAAGATGATGAAGCTCAAAGATGCATAGAAGTTGTTTGATAAAATGTCTTTTAGTATGTAACTGTTATGCAAAAACTATATAATCTGTTCGGAATGTGTGACATATGTATTACATATGTATTGTATATGTATTGAGTTTGTAAAGTTGTTTTTCTTATCAAATCAGTTCGGGAATTCAATGTAAGAGATATGTAGTGTATATGTAACACATATGTGTGATATATGTAATGGATTTTGTAAACCTATTCTTGTTATCAAATTCAGTTCGAAATTTTATGTGTGACATATGTATTACATATGTGTGCTATCTGTATGGATTTGTAAAGTTACTTTTCTTTTTATACCAGTTCAAAAAATTTATGTAAGGGATATGTATTTTATATATAACACATATTTAATGCTTGTAAAATTCAATGTGTGACATATGTGTGACAAATGTATTATATTTGCATGTTACAGCGAAAACAAATGCCAGTTTTTTCTTGTGGGTGTAATGTATGACACATGTGTTTCAAATGTGTGTGAACTGGGTATTGGATGTAATTATTTTGCTTTTTTTGGATACTTGGTGAAGTTAATTTAGCTTGTTTGTTATTTTTGTAATAAGTTTATTTGGATAGTCATTTTACATCTTTTATTATACTTTTTTCATCATACCATATAAGTTTTTCAAAAACAAAATAACCAAAATCATTATCAATGTTTTCTATTCTATCACTGTTACTCGGCACTCCCGCTTCCCTTGTGTTTTATAAGGACTATAACTCCATTCACTAAACTCAAAAATTTGACAGCACTTGTCAGTTTCAATTTTATGCTTTAGTATTGAAAAATTATATTGTTAATGTTCAAGGTGATGTAAAATTTTTTGGATTGAAAGCAATAGATGAAATGTCAAAAAAGATTATATATATATATATA
>CAOJBJ010270808.1:0-12907 GCA_948291685.1 Euphorbia celastroides
AATAACAACTCTAATCTAGGGTAGATAAATCCCCTTACATGTCGAAGAATCAACTGTTCTAACTAACAATTGTGCAGCATGATTCGCAGACTGACATAGACAACTCAAAACTAATCTAAAATAACTACCGGAGTTAAACACCGGACCAACACAACCAACACTAACATACTAACCTTGTTTAAATGCAAGACAAATAAGCCATTAGGCAAGATTAACTAAAAATTAAAATAAAAAATAGATATTGCGACCTATATGTTTTAATCTCCACTAACAATTTCGATCAACAACCATAAGCGTTTTTGCGTACCCCATAATTAATCATTATTACAGATCTAGAATAATCTTGCTTGAAGAAGAAATTTGGATGTCTACTGTGAAAAATCACATACGTATCTTGTCTAAAGACGGATGAAGTCCAACCCAAAACTCAAGATTGAGATGTGTAGCATCAAATCCATGATTGACGAAGCCGATCTTGTTGAAGAAACTAAAAATATAACAGCAAATTATTCAAAACTTTAAAATAATAAGTTAAAAACTTTCTTCTTCCTCTTCAACGATTGCTTAAAAAAATAATTTTAATTTGAATCAACATAAAATTCAAAATTAAAATAAAACTTAAAAAAATTAAGAAAAAAAAGAAGGGAATGAACGTCGGAAATGTCCTCCATAGTCGGGGCATTTTTAACAAACACCTATGCCAATGGAGGAGTTTTGGGTGAATCGAAAACGCCCGAGTTAGAATTTTTTTACTCGTTCAAGGGTATTTTTATATTTTCCACCGACTACATCGATTAGTTTTCAACTATGTTTAGTAATCCAATAAATAAAATTCTGAAGTAGCAAAAAAATGAATTTTGGTTTCTAATTACAAGAATTAAAGTGGAGTTATAAGATTGTCATATTATAAACAAACTAGTGTAGCACCTGTACGATGCGCGGATAAGTCTAACACGATGCATTTAATATTTCTTATACTATAAAAATAAAATATAGATTATTAAAGTTAAATGATATTGTTGAGCTAAATTTCGATGATTACAACTAAAGGCGATAAAGCACTGTTAAAGTATTTTAATTAATTAATACAAAATCAAAAAGTATTAATTTTATTAAAATATAATTTGAAGAAGCTACAAATGAAGAATTGAAGACTTGACAAGTTAGAGAAAAGTGCACTGCAAAAACAAAGTTGGATAAAGTGAATAGTTGGTGAAATAACCAAATCAAATCACAAAAGTTTGGTTGGTGGGACAATAAAAGATGTTGGTCAGTGAATAGTTAAAAAGACAACCAAATCAAATCAAATCACAAAAGATTTTATTGGTGAGATAACAAAAGATTCTGGTCAAGAAGACAACCAAACTAAATCAAATGACTTTGGTTGGTAGCATCTTATAACGGTCGTATTACAACGAACAGTTTCCAATGGTCATATTATAACGGACACTTTACAACAGCCATACTACAACTGACACTTTTCTCATCTTTACAACGGTCATACTATAACTGACACTTTTCTCATCTCTATAAATAGAGATCAAATGGAAAATTCATCTCCAAGAAGATCCAGAGCAAAATCGAGTATTACAAAATTGATCTTCTTAACAAGTCATCAAGAGCTAAAGCGAGAAAAGCTTCTTCGAGTGCCATATAAGCATTTAACTGCAAGATTTTGTTGTTCAGCCCGTGAAAACAACAACTGAAAAGGTTCTGATAGTTGCGCCTGTGAAAAGCTATTGGGTTCTAATAGCTGCGCCCGGAAAAGATATTGGGTTATTATGAGCCCGCAAAAGAACTGTAAGGGTTTGATACTTGAGCCTTGGAAAAAGTATCAGGAAAGGTTTGTTTTCTACCTGTAAAGGAAACACAGTGGAACTCTCAAGTCAGGTTAACATGGAGACTGGAGTAGGTTGCGGTCGAACCAGTATAAATCTCCTACGTATCAATCTCTCTAACTCTACTCTATTTACATTACTGCAATTTATATTTCACGTATTTTATATTATACAATTGCAGTTACTATTGTGAGGTTGATAAAATAAACTTTAAGTGGTCCTTCAAAAAGTTCTGTAACCCAAGCGATAAGAGCTTAAAGAAATTGGTTTTTTAGTGAACCGCTTGTGATTCCACCAATTTCCTGTGAACTTTTTGAAAAGGCGAAAAACTGTCACGAAGTACTATTCACTCCCCCCCTCTAGTACTTCGTCAGCCATTCTAGGACCTACAGATATTATATTATGTATCAAATTAAATGCGGAAAACTTTTTTATATACAACATTTACAACTACATTTATGACATGTCATTATCATCATAAAGTAAAATTTTCGGACCCTCTCTTTTTATCACTCGTGATAGAACTACATAAAGTTGTCTATGCGTGAACACGAATCTTCTAAGAAATGAGTCTACATGGAAAGCGATTCTCCTTGACTTTTATTGATATTCATGACAAATGACAGTGCAAGTGAAAATGGCTTTTCTACTAAATTTGAAAGACATTTGTGCATTACATGGTGTTAATGTCACATGGGGATGAACACTTTTTCTCCAACTTTACTTATTTACCGATAAAATCTTTGTTATTGAGGGTTCTAGTTGTCAAGCATCATTTTTATCATGTTGTCTTCATGCATTTAACATCATAAGATCAATATCGGGTATAAACGGAAGGATCTCACTGTAAGTATTTCTAACAAGTGCTCCGCTAACGAAATGGTATTGCAAGTATATTATGCTTTATAAATAACTCATGTGAACATTAGTTAAAAGAACACCTCCAATCCGAGCATGTTCTAATCCATTACATAGAACTCTTTGGACAGGACTTTAAACTCATTCCTAAGGCCAAACTAAAATCCACAAATTCCTTTTTGTTTTGATCTTTTGATTGATCCCTCAAAATAAAATTAAAGACAAATTTTATGTAATGTTTTATAATGAAGTCACATAGGAGCGCAAACTTCGATAAGGCCACTATAATTGAAGTATTGCATCTGCCTAATCAGGCTAGAACTGATATTCCTGTTTAAGAGATAAATAGAAGATATTATGAGATAATATCAAATAAAGATTTTATTACCTTTTATTTAATTATTTCCATTAAAGTTATATTATTACCTTTTTTTACTTATTTAGTTTAGTTTATCAATTTGTTATTAATTTATAGTTACCAATATAGATTACGAGATTCCATTTTCAATTTGTTTGCTTCCTGATCAGATTACGAGATTATTTCATTTCCAATAAAATTATCTTATTATCTTTTCTTTAATTATTATTTATTTTAGTTTATCAATTTGTTGAAAATAAATAAATAAAATAAATAAGGGCAATTACTAATCCATCTCTTATTATCTTTTATTTAATTATTTCCACTAAAGTTATATTACTACCTTTTTTTTACTTATTTATTTTAGTTTATCAATTTGTTATAAAATTTATAATTACTAATATAAATTACGGGATTTCATTTTCAAATTGATTTGTTTTGCTTCCTGGTCAGATTACGAGATTATTCCATTTCCAATAAAGTTATCTTATTACCTTTTCTTTAATTATTATTTATTTTAGTTTATCAATTTGTTGTAAAAAAATAAATAAAAGAAATAAGGGAAATTACGTGATTTAAGACTTAATTGCTTTTAGTAATATATAGATTTTAGTTTATCAATTTGTTGTAAAAAAATAAATAAAAGAAATAAGGGCAATTAAGTAATTTAAGACTTAATTACTTTTAGTAATATATAGATTAGATACCACACCTTCAAACTAATTAATCATAATATTATACCATATATAAGAACCAATTAATTACCCTCTCGGTTTTTTTATGTAAATCGTTTGAGTCATTTTTTCTTGTTCTTTTATATAAGTCGTTATCATCTTTCAAGAATCTTTTTTTCACAATTATTCCTAATTTACCCATATTTGCTCCACAATAACTTTCAAAATTATATAAGATAACTTGAAGAGAGTATTTAACGTAGGAGACTTTTACTATGAAAATATAAGGCTAGTTTTGGTATTTTATGTACATAATTAATTTCTCCTAAATTATTGTGTCAATAACTCAAACGACTTAAGTAAAAAATGGAGAAAATATTAAAAATTTGTATAATATTTCAGTATTTTTTAAGTTACCCTCATTCTACCATCGTCCAAAATTGAATAAGTGATGCGAATTTAATCCATTAGTGAATCACAGCAAAGTGATAATAGCTTCGTGATGAAAATCATTCAAGAAAAGCAGCCTATTATAACAATAAACATTAAATTAGTACATTAAATATAAAATTGTTTTATAATTATTAAATCATGAAAAAAGCATTGTTGTTGATTTTGTATTTTCAAAAGTCTAGAGGTAAAGTTTAATGCATTCCATTTGATTAAACAATAAGTTTCATTTTTGTATTTCTTGTTATATTCATAGTGCAACATAAGTCATCTTCTTTTCACAAGCTTTGACACTAAAGATCAATATTCAGCTGAAGTAATTATATGGAAGACATTTCGATCCATAAGTACATAAGGTATCAACTTAAACCTTTATTTTGGCAATAAAAATAAAATTAGCATGTAGCAACACATATCAGCAATACAAACAATAATTAAACGTGTTACCTCTGCCCCCTTTACATCTAATTACCTTATATTCAATACACCAAATTTAAACCGCAGGAAAATCAAACTAAAAAACAAAGTAAAAACAAGTGGTAAAGCTGAAGACGAGAGAAACAAAATAATGGCATTGGCATCGACGACCTAGAAGAAGCAAATGACACAGTAATTCCCCCAAGTAAGCATCATAATCAGCTTCGTAAACAGAGGAAAAAGGCACTAAAATACGAGATTAAACTTGTAGAAGAAAGGTAAATAGGAGATTGTATCATTCAAATGCAAATGTAAGAAGAAGCATCAACATCTAAGAAAACCTCTTTTGCATTAATAAGCAACATTCTTTAATACCCCACCCCGCTCTTTTTCCCTACTAAATTAGTAATTAAATGTGTTAGTGTTCAGTGTTCACCAGATCCAATGCCACCCCTCAATTTTCCCACCATAACACGTGCAACCCTCTTTTATCTACTTCACATTTTCATAGATAAAATTCACACTAACATATATGGTAATTCTTCACTAAATTAACCACTATAAAGGTTGCCAAATTGATCATTTTTGCAAAATAAAAAGTGGTTGACCTCTGTCACAAAGTTAAAATCACAAATATATATCCATGTCTTGGAGGATTATAGAAAAGAACCTGTTTCCTAGAAAGTTTGCTTGAATTGCCCATCGTGAGATGATCAGTACATTGCAGCCTCAAGTGTCAGATCCTCAGAAGTATGTTCTTTTTACCACTCAAAAATGTTTTTTAGTTAAGTTACAAGTGTAATGAATACCCAGTACTGTTATTCAGTAGTACATATAGTGATGTACACTTTTTTTATATGACCAAACATATTATTCTCTTGGGTTGGCGTCCTTGAGAATAGCTGAACTTAATAACTATAGACCCAGTTAAAGGTACAAACTCCATGAAAGAAACTAGCCCATTTTCTTTCTAATTATTATTCAATTAAAAAATTTGATGCTCTCAAATTGGTCCCCGCTATGGAGTCCAATGCAAAGCTAAAAGGGAATGGCATTTGTCTATAACAATCATGACCTGATATTGTGAGAATATTCGTCAGGGTAAAAAAAGCAAATGTAACAGACTGAGAAAGTCGCCTAAAAAGAAATTCCCCCAAAAACAGCCAAAAGGGGAGCTCTAAAACAAAAAACACTTTTCAAATACAAAAACAAACCCCATCAATGCCTGCAAAACAATACGAATCATTCTCTCTTACACAACTATAACCACTCCAAGTTAAAATATAACTGACAAAGAAATTCAGTATTGGGGACTAAAAATGCTAGGAAATTTTTATTCTTAAAAGAAACTTCTTACTGCTGCTACTACTTCAGAGAATAACATATAGATAAGCTTTGGGCTGTCATATAGAGAAAATATAAAAGCTGTACACTAACAAACACCTCCCTAAATTAGGCAAATTTAAGTCAAATGCATACAAGATCGGTGCTACCTCGTGTAACATTAGCAGCTCTCCTTTTCTTCTTCCTTAATTTGCTATGGCTTCAGAGAAACCCACTGGTAGCGACCCTCGAGAGGCACATCCTTCACTACATCAAAGTTGTACCTACATGAAAAGGGGAAAAAGTTTGTTAGTTAGTTAAGATTGGATTCCCCATCCGTCTAAAATGCGCCACTTGGTGATACTCCGTATCCTGACCACACAATATCCGATCAACTCACTTGTCTGCAAATCGTTTTTGCTGCTCCTTCTCTGCCTCCGCGAAAAACTCATCGATCTCCTCCTGATTCGGGATCTCCTTCGCCGGCAACTTCTTCCGGCAGCTCTTGTTCTCTTCCTTCGCCGGTGACTCCATCTCGCCGGCGACTGCGTAAACTCCGGCTGAAGGATTGGTCTCTCTGCTGCAAATTATAGAGAGAATTCGAATGAATTTGCGAAAAAAACTGGAAAAACGAAGATATTTGAAACCGCTAGGAACTAGCTAGCTAGAAAAGGAAAATCAATAATGAAGGAGAGAAGGAATGAACCTGGATTTGCTGTCAATGCACGTTGAACTTTCGGTTTCAAAACTCTTGGCCTGCAGTACATGAAACGTTCAATTCACAAGCTCTTTAAGTATATTGACATATATGCTTCAACAAGGAAAATCAAAATTAGGGAAAAATCCATCTAGAAGAGATTGCCGACGGTTAAATTAAACAATTCTCGGATTTCCATATCAAGAGGTAGAGAGAAAGAGCGCCTATGAAATTTTGAATTCCGTTTGTATTTCCAAGCAGAATTATCACATTCAAAATTTGAACTATCCACTGTTTACTGAGAAAACGAAGGAAAATCTGTGGACGTGAGAAAATTAGAATGCACCTGGAGGATTACGATATCCTCGGCAACAAATCAACGGAAAACAATCAGAAAGAGAAAATCAACAAAATCACTTTCATATGCATATATCATGAGGTTCGAGCTGCGAAATTCACCTCCAGATCTACACTTGTCGAGCTATCATTTGGTAGAGAATTGGATTCAATGCCGAAGCAGCGGTAGGAAACGGAGTCGCCGGAGAAATCACCTACGGCAGTAACTCCGCCGCAATTCGATGAATTCACAGGTGAAGCCGTCTTATCCGGCGACAATGCAGCTGGTAAACGGCGATCCTGAGGCAGCTGAAGTGAAGGCGAATTGAATTCATCAGAGACAACACCGATTTGAACTTTCATCTTCTTTGAGGAGCTAATTGGCGAAGATTCTAAATCAACTGCCGCGATTTGATCTCTTCTCTTACAGTTTTTAGCGCAATCACCCATTCTCTCTCTTCAGTCATGGAGACGAATGTAGAGAGTGATAGAACGACGGGTTAAATACGGATTACCAACTTTGGATTGATGACATGGACGGCTCAGATTACTCCATTCACCAGTGGACCCCACCCTATTATAAGGTGATTAGAGGATTAACCCGGTTTTGGTTGATGGATAATCCATTTTAAAATACGGTTAAGGTGTAATCTCATTGCACTTATAAGAATAATTATTTTCAATTTTTAAAGTTGTAGCGTGGTAAAGTCTTCTCGTTAAAATTAACTTTTCATTCAATACAAAAGTAAAATAATATCGGATTTTGATACGAATTGGTCATAAAATTTAACCAATGTTCAATATTTTTAACAGTTGGATCAGTTGTAAAGTTTGAGTGATATTATTTAACTATATTTAAATGACCGTGATCTACTAAATTCAAGCTTTGAACAAACAAAATCTCGAGTATAATTAAAATAGAGTATGGTTTTAGGTTTGTCAGCTTTAGAGATTTTCCGTGATTGTCTTTAAAACACCATGAATACAAGTTTACAACTAATGTAAGCTTGTAATTTATATTAATTGAGTGTAGCGTAATTGATATGTTTTTAAATCTAAAATTAAGATGTGTTAAATATATATCAAAGTGTTTAAATAATTTGGGTAATATATACTTTCTTATCCTTATAGAAACAAGGATTAAAAGTGTCTGCTTAACCAATAAAATTAATGGATATAAGGTAAATAACAATAATATTAGTTTTGTTACAAGATGGATTTATTTAAACTTTATTAGAAAGTGTATATATATATATATATATATATATATATGATAAGGAAATTTCGAGCAATAATTGTTGTCTTATGATGTAAATGTGGTATATAAATTGATTAAAAACATCTCAGCTTTTAGCAATGAAAGGTATTGCAAATTAACTAAAGGAAGACAGAATTTGATTGTTATTTAAATATTTCTAAAAAAATCGTTCTCTAAGTTTTAATGCAAACAATTTTATGAGAAACAAGGAAAATAGTCTGTAGTTATGTGATATTGTATTTTAAAGATTAATGGATAGAAGATAAAAAATTCAATCTTGATTAAATGCTTACAGGTTAAAGAATTACATTCACATTTACGCTTATCTGTGAAACTCTTAAATTTTAAACCTAATTTAAAATGAATTAATTGATATTTTGAATTCAATTTCAGTATAGGTTTAATACTTTAAAGCCCGTTTTTATGAATCATGAATGAGTTTGTTCACATACCTGTCGAATTAATTTAGTTATGCAACAATTAATTCACTTAATTTGATGGATAACAAGCATCCTATTTTTTAGAAATAATACATATAAAGTGAATGTTAATTAATTTCATTATTTAGTAAGATAATGCGGACAATAATATAAAAGCAAATGATTTTGTCTTTGAACAAAATTGAATAAGTCAAGAACAGCCCATGATGTATATAATATCTATAACTTTCGAAGGAAACAAACAAACACGAACTAAATTTGTAATTTGAAAGAAAATAAAAGAATTTTAATGGGTTCTCTTCTTTTTTATGCTAATTTAATTTTGTTGGACCAGTCTCGCTGATGCCTAAAACCTCGCTGAAAGTCGTTTTGCTCTGGCTTAAAGGAACTCTCAGCGAAAGAAGTCACGCGATGAAGCAAAGTTTGAGAAGTTCACTGATGGATAATCGCGTTGATCAAGACATAAGCGCTGACGCAAAAAGTTAGTTTTTCTTATGTCCAGCTGCCTAAGTCCGACAAAAAGGACAACACATTTAATGCGGTCTGAGGAAAAGACAAGTGCGCATTTAATGCATTCCGAAAAAGATAGGAGGCGCGAAGCAAAATACGGAATGACGCATCTGACATCCTGAAATCGCGCAAGACCTAATTCCTGCAAAAAGGGACCTTGGAAACTGCTACACCAATCAAAATTCAACAATATAAGGTCAAAGCTACAAGAATTCAAAATTTGCAGCAGGTTAAGTCTCCGAGAAATAGAAGCCTCCAATGAAAAATTATCGTTGTGAGTAACGGGCAGAATTCTCTAACTTTCAGTTAGAAAATTTCTAAACGGTCTGAAAACAACGGTAATATTTCTTCTGGTTATAAAAGGAGAATCAAAGACGAAGAAAAAGTAGTGAAGGAATTTTGCAAGTCGAAACTCTACTCGAATATCATCGCAAAGCAAAATTTTCATCTAAGTCTCACAAAGCTCTTACATTCGAGAAATTTAGTAGCAACAACTTGTAATTACATTCTGTTGTAAATTCCTTTTACACTCTGTGAGAAGGAAATCAAAATTTTTTCTTGTAAAACTAAGTGAACTGTTGGAGAGAGTATCCAACAGTTGGGTTAAAGAATAGGAGAAAAAGGAGGGTACTCATTCTCTGAAAAACTCTGTAAGAAGACTTCTCCGCCAATAAGGAGACACTAGTGAATTAAAGCTCAGAGAGGGTATCCGGGGACTAGAGTAGACACAGGCTGCTGAACCAGGATAAATCTCGCTGGTGATATTTTCTTACTTTGTTATTAAACTAACCCACTGCATACTCAGCGACACTGATACATCAGTGAGCGCTTTCATCAGCATACAAACATTACACTCTAATAAGCTCGCTGAGATAAATTTCTCAGCACGTGTGTATCAGCATCAGCGAAAGCTATTCTTCGCTGATCAGAGAAGGTGTTTTAAAATGATAAGAAAAAGACTGCATTAAATTATTTTAAATCCAAAAATAGTCATTCACTCTCCTTCTGACACTTGTTATCTTGCCCAAAGGATCACTAAACTTCAATTTAGACAATGATGTTTTTTTTTTGTAATATAATGTATTTAGAGTCTTAGTGATAAAAAAATGCTTTTTCTAAAGAACAAGTGGGTCATATATTTAAATGGTGGGGACAAAAATGATGAAACTATAAATGATAAACTATAGTAGATATTTTCTCTTATAATGAACGAAATACTTCAAAATAAATTGATCTGCTTGTCTTCTTGGCATTAAAAACACACTTGTACTTTATTATAATTATGAAGCGGCTATCTCGAGCTATTTTGGAGACCAAAAATTATCTAGTAATGTAAAAATTTATTTGCAGCATCGATCGTGTGTGTTTGCTGTATGCGCATTGTATGGGCTTGAAGTTTCAAAAATTAGGATGGTTTACTGAAAATTCATACTATTGATCATTTAATGATTAAGTTTTGTCCAAAAAAAATCATGAGAATCAATTGACAAGTTGGAAGGAAGCAACAGTGAACTTGTTGGTTACTAAATTAATTTTCACTTTAAGTTTCTTCATGGCAAAGATTGCATAATATACCCATAACTTTTATTGAGTAAATTATTCACAGTTTCAACTTGAGTACCGTATAAATGTATTAAGGAATTAATTCGGTCCAATTCATATCAACTCAAAAGAAAAGAACAAATTAAGCATGTGAGGATTCCAATTAGAATGGATTATTTATTGTCATGATTAATATAGCTCGCAATTATAAATGAGTATTTAGGACCGGTTCTTTTTGGACTGAATGAGACTGAACTGAAACTTAATGGTAGCAGAACGAAACTTATTGACCTAAAATTTAATGTAGACTTAATGAAACTCATTGCAACTTAATGATATTCAAATTTAGACTCAAATGATTCAAAATTGAATAAGCTTCATTTTTATTAAAAATTTATTGAAATTGAATAAATTAAATGCAACCTATTTAAAACTTAGTGGAAACTTAATAATTTGAACTGAACTGGGACTTAATGAGTCTGAACTAAACTGAACCAAACTGAATTAAACTAAATGAAGAATAAGTTAAAAAGAACAAGGCGTCAATGTATTAATCATGTAGAAAATTGCCTCTCGTCATTTGGCATGGTTTCTTCAGCTTTATCGTTTCAACAATGGAGAAAACTAATTCAACATTAAGATCAAATGTACAAAAATATTAGTGATAGTGGGGACGGATTATTCTAAGTCATAGTTGCATTGTTCGTGATAACACTAAAAACATTTTCGTTACTCAGCATATTCCTTTTAGAGAAGATCTCAATTTTTCCTTTAAATGCAATTTTTTTTTTGTCATTGTGCGAAGTATCTACTTGTATGCTGACATAGCGGCGAGTTATATTTTCTTTTTCTGTATTATATTAGTGTTGTTATTGAACTTAACTAAATACTGACATAAAACAAACATCATCGACTAAAGTTTTTTTATACAATTTCATTGACCAAAGTTTACAGAACAAGAAATCAAGAGCTTGATGACAGAGCCAAATTGCTCATAAAATGAACAACAAAATCATATGAATGTGTGCAAAGGGAGGTGCAAGATATACTAATTTACAGCATATAAATTTAAAAAATTACGGCTGAAATGAATATAAAACCTAACGATTCCCAAGATGTTCCCAAACATTAATTGTTTAAATAGGAGGAGGAATATAGCAGGAAATTGCCAAAGAGATGCTGTTTCATATCTATCTCTAACTTATGATTCTCATGTCTGTCTTTACATGAATTCCTAATCTCATTATTTATCCCCTTGAGTTGTTAGGGGGACAACCCACTTTCTTAAAGCCTAATTTATGCTCTCCAATTCACAATCCATCACAAATTATACCTGTTAATTATACTTCAATCATTTCGAATTGCTTTTGAAGAGTCAGTTTGAGATTGCTTCTCTATGCTGTTGTTCGTTAGTAGATATTGGTTTTAGATTAGTGATGTCAAATAGTTCATTACTAATTATTATGATGGATCAAAATGTATTACTATGGATCAAAAGGTGTAGTTGAATAGAAAATTTGGGAAAAACAATATCAAACAATTAGCTACAATATGCTATCTCGAACCAAAATCTATTGACTTTTCGGAATAAATTAGCAATCCCAAAGAGACTTTTAAAGCGTAGCTCTTTACATGAATCTACCAATCCCAGCAATTTAGGCTATATATAAGAGGTAGCGGATCAAATTTTATTTTATTGAAAGAATGAAAGAATGATACTTGATGTTTACAGTTTGAACATCCACATGTATAAATCTTCTTGGTTAAACCAAAAAGACAAAAAAAAGGCAGAAGAAAAACAGGCCATTGGACCATTTTGTATGTACACTTAGCTTGCTGTTGTTTTCTACTGCTGTTTAACATCAATCTGCCTCTGGACAAAAGCTTCTAAAGCTTCTCTCATCCATGTCAATTTGCATACTTCTCTTGCTTCATTTACAGACACCTGAAATCAAAATTCAAACGAAGATTTCAACTTTCAATTCCAATCAACTTCAATTGGGTTGAAATAGACAAAAGGGTATAATTCAAACATACCCATTGGCGTCTTCTGGTGTTCTTTTCAGGCCAAATATCTAGTTCTTGTTCAACTAGCAAAGGAAACATGTAGCCTTCATGCATTATGCCACCTCTTTTACTCATGTAGAACCATTTCCCCAATTTACACTGCAAAACCCCAATTTATGAACATCAGCCAACTGACCCA
>CAOJBJ010270935.1:0-10622 GCA_948291685.1 Euphorbia celastroides
TCTGGCTCTTCTGGTTCTTGAGGCAACAGCAGAGGGATATCTTGTGATGATGATCTAGAGCAAAAGGAATCATCCCTTTTAATTCCGCTAATATTGTCTTCAACATTCTTATGTTCAACCTCCAACTCCTTGCTGCTTCCCCTATAGTGTGGAATAACCATGTGATGCTGAGGCATGAGTAGCGGGATCTTTTCCTCTTTCATAGCTTTATTTCTCTGGGAAAATGAAAGATTATATCAGTAAAGACCTCTATACACAAAATTCAACATTATAGCCATTCTTATGATGATTGACCTTTGCATAGTTCCAACGCTGAACAAAGTGTCTAGCTACATCACGGCATGGTGGTCCCCATAGAGCACATTGGACATCATGCCAAGGCATTCGAGGATATTTTTGACGGTCCAACTCATCTTTCATTGTATCCTCCCATGAATTTGGTTCAGATTCCCTGTCACATAATATTCAATGTAAACCCTAAACTCAATCTCAAAATATCAAAGAAAATGGTATCTTTGACACCCTAAAGAATTCAAAATATCCTCCAGCTTAAAGTTAGCAATGACTTCATAGCATTGGACATATACCTCATAAGTAAACTAAAGGAAATAATGCGCTAGACAACATATGACGCAATTGAATGAAGATAATTTTAATGGTCTTTATCTCGAACACCTATGGATCATTCAGAAGGACAGGATCGACTTACCTAGGATTGTAATAATCCTTTCCAGGCCAGATAAGAGGTGGATAATCCCCAACTCTGTGTTCACGTGTGTCATAACGCCCGAAACACAAGTCGAGTCCTCCAATAAAGCAAATATGATAATCAATGATGACAAGTTTTTCATGGTGGGACCTATATAGCCAAAGAGCGTATGAGATCATACAGGTGAAATCCATTCCAACAGACAAAATTCATGAAATATTAACCAAAGGACTAGCTAAAATACTTACCAAAGATAAACTCCACTAGAAAAGTGGTCAGGATAGCGTAAAACCCTCACATTCTCGTGAATGCTAAGAAGCTTAGTTTTACTATACACACTGTTGATTTTTAAAGCAAGAGCCACCTCTTTGTACAAAAGAATGTATATCTGATCAAAAGAATCATAATACATCGTTTAGTCACCAGACAGGTATGAGAAAAAAGTCTCAAAAGAACTCATGCTAGTCGACTTGATGAAGTAACTGTTACATATCAATTTATTTTATTGAATATCCCAAAACTTTGATACCTCATTTTCAATTAACATGTAAAGTTTGGCACCCACAGTGATAGGAGTTTCAATGTTTGTTAGCTATAGACACTGCTTTTAATTGTTAAAGACAACTTCTTTTCTCCCATAGAATCCAAGACAAATTTATAAAAAGGAGAGAGTACAGAAAATGCCACATAATTATGCACTATATTATGCAACCGGCAATAAGTTCCCAAATAACCAAGATTTTGGAGGATGTCAACTTTATCAAAATCAGAAAAAGAAAAAAAGATGGTCAGTATTCAGTAATCAAGGATAACCATTTGAAAGTTCTTTTGCTATTACTTCTCAAAAGTGAATGTTGTCATTCCATCAAAAGATAACTCAAAAAGGAGTAGAGTCCACAAGATTTCACAGCAATTACCACCATTTTTTTTAATATGAGTACACTAGAATAACACTGCAAGTGCTTGGATCAAAATAATTATATTCCCTTGTTAAGGCAGTGCAACAGACATGATCAAAATCATTTTAAGCCAATTGAAAATCACCTGAACTCCTTGCTTAGCTTTGGCTTCAAGCAAATCATCCAGCCTAGAAGAAGCATGTGCATGGAAAGGACGACGTAGATAGAGTTCTGGGCACAACCACCATCCACAAATAAAAATCTGCATAGAAGTTTCAGTTATCCAACAGATACTTTTATATGGCAAAAATATAATCAATATTCATTATTACCAAACTCAATATGTTCGGGTTAAATAGAACTGACCTCTGACTTAGCATCCTCAATTGAAGAAGCAATCGCATCAAAAGCAGCCCTACCATCCACGAACCACTGAGCCTGACTACCATCTTCTGTCAACCCCCTTGGGGGAGCAAAGGAACCAAAGCGATGAGGGTGACACCAACCTTCTGGAGGCCTAAGTCCAGCATCATTTATTGCAGCAACCCAGTCTTTAACTTTAGAACTAGTCTTGGCTCGTAATTTTATGCTCCGGTTACCACAAGTGACCTTTGAAGTTTCCAATCATCTGTTAGCGAGTGCAGTTATCCATACAGTATCAATATGGATAGCATAACGCCTAGTACTAACTTTATACAGGTGAAGGTCATACATCAAAATTCAGAAACAAGGGAAAATTCTATAATCATTGTTACTGTCAGTCTCATTATCTCGATGGTGAAAAAGTGACGAGAATAATTCACTTGTTTGGAAACTTTCCTTTTCGTGGATGCTAGATTAATTGAATTATAATTTCATCAAATCTCTAGTAAGGAAAGATGGTGGTGCACTTCCAAATAAACTACTTTGTTCCATGTTTTCTTGTATACATCTTCAAAGCATTACTAACTAAATCAGTGGATGGGCATCAGCAAAGCAGTATATCCTGTTCTTTTATGATGACCTCCCCCTTAGTTCGATATGCTCATTGCTCAACATGGGCACCAGAACCAGGACGTGCATTTTCTAGCATCAAACTAAGATGGCCATTAATGCAAGCAATGCCATTGAAACCACAAGATGAGTGCTAAGAAATAGAGTTCAACAGAATTTGAATCCAAACAGAGCAAAAACACTTAGACAAATCATAATTTTAAATAGAAAAGTACAAATAGCTCACCTTGAATGCATGGCGTAAAGGGTTGCGTTCTTTTGTTTCCGCAGCTAATGATATTCGACCTTCACTGCTACCATCTGAAGCTGGTAATACATCAAAAACAATTATATCCAGAGGTTTTTCATCAAAAGGATCAGCTAGAAGGGCCAGGAATCCTGGTTTTAATACAGCCCACACCTGCATAAAACCACAAAATGTTGAGATCGACACAATGTACAGTAAATCTACACTATACAGCAGTTAATTGCGCGAGTTCCGAATGAGTTCCTAATGCAACAGCTAGTCCATCAGTGGTGTATGAGCTGCTTCTAATCTTTTATCCAGCTCAACTTATCATTTTGGAGTAACTGTTCATGAATAAATGACAAAAATTTCCCGTCATGGCCAAATATTTGCTCAACAAAAAAATTACCCCTAGATGCAAAACCTAGGCTTGTCGAGGAGAGGTTAAACAAATTTATTCACATTTTCATCAATGGGGTGTGGATCAGGAATCCCCAAATATAAATGGGCATGGGCTGGAATTGCTTGGCCCATCCCACCCCACACCATTGACAAGCCAAGCAAAATCAGAGTTCTACGCTTAAAGTGGCATGGTTCCAAATACTATCCTAAGTAGGCTTTCTAACATTACTAAATTTATCAAACAATAGCATCTATATAATATGAGGCATGGAAAAACTATGGCAGCATTATCTAAATCCTATGAGTATGATGTAGAGATTCTGTAGGAGTACAATATTCCTATACTAAAAGTCTCACGATTTCTCATCCAACAGAACACTAAGTTGCAGCATTGTTCCAGATTTTTTTCCCCGAGCATATTTCCCTAACTTGTACCTCACGAAAGTAACTTTAAGAAGTAAAAGGTCCCGCTCATATCCAAGTTAAAAAAAAAAATCAGCATTGATTATTTAGATTTTAGCATTTTACTCAAACCCACGATTCAGCACCACATCCCAGACACAAGTATTAAGAAGACAGACAAAATGGGTAAACACCTCGTTTCAAGCTAAATTACCTTCTGCCAGTTATCATTACAACAATTAAACCAATGACATGCACAACATTTCGCAGAATCATCCTTCTTTGGAATTGTTGGTAGGTGTTTCGCCATAACATAGTCTTCTTTCAGCTTAGGGCCATATTCTGGAGAAAACGACAATTTAGATACCTCCAAAAATTTGCAAACCTGCGAAAAACATCATCCATTCCAAAGCTCATAAAACAAAAAATAATATTCAAAACAAAAACATTGCAAATTTCTCAGCAATTGAAAAGGAATTCAAATTCCTAAGAGTTAGTGTTAATAGAAGAGTTATACTAACTAATATCCACATGAAGTTCAAAGGATAGTCCAAAAATAGGCCTAGTTCATCATTAGGTCAAATGCACAGAATAAGGCCCATTCAAAAGTAAAGAGTTAGGCGAAGCTACAATATGACTGAAAAAATGAAGTAGAAGAAAATAGAGATGAAACTGGCAGGGATGCCGATCACACAAGGATAAAGGCATCTAATCGCAAAACAGCAACCGTAATTTCCATTAGAAAACCAAGCACATGATTTCGACTTAAAACGAATCAAATCAGTTTTAAATACAAACATAAATGCCACAATGTGACATTTGCTAAAAAGATTTCTAAAAATACAAGTGATAACTAGTGAACATTTGTGCGAGACTTGACCAAGCACATAGCACAGCATTCATACTTCTACAACAACTTCTATACGTAAATTGGTTGAATGGCTGAACTTAACAGATTATGAAACTAAGAAATGCTAGCCTTCAGTTTTCATATTAGATCTTACATTTGAATTGATTACTGATCCATGTGTCATGGCAAGAATATAGTTAGTTATATGATTTTGTTATGAATACCAAATGCGTAGCCTATAAATGAATAATCAGAAAATACAATCAATATTTCCTCAATTCTCTCCAAGTTTCGACTCTCTTCTTCTTTCTTCTCTAATCACTTTCAATTGTTCTTTCATTCCATTGGATTGTAGATCGGGACTAGTTCCTGACAAATTTGGTATCAGAGCTTTACGATTCTCGGCAAATTATGGCGTTTCGAGTTTTACAAGTATCGATTTCCCAGGTAATCTGCCCTATCACAGAAGATATCTTGAAGCAAGTTCTTTCTAGGTTTGGATTGTTAGAGAAGATTGAGATTATTCAATCTTCTACTGTTGCTCAAGCACAGATTTACGTCTTTTCGAGTTCAAGTGCTATAGATGCCATGTTTTCTGTTCAAGATCGTTGCATCTATGACGGTTGTTGTAGGATGAAAATCCAGTTTGCGCCAAACAAAGAATTGGTTTCCTTTGAGCAGCCATTAATTGCAGAGGAGAGTAAAATTGATAAAAAAAAATGAAATTGATTGTGTTTCACAGTCAAGAAAAAGAGATGCACGTATGGTGTTTGATAAAATGCGAAAGAAGCCTCTGGACGTTTATTCTGCAGAAACAAAAGCTTTGGAAGGTGAAAGGAATGAGCTCTCGAAGAAACTCAATGAGAGTTCGAATTGTTCTGAGGAAAGAGTTGAGAGGCTGGAGCACAAGATTTTAGAGTTACAGAAGCGGTTCTTGGAAAGAATGGATGTTATCGATGGAAATATCCAGAAATTGCTTCTTCAACAAACAAACTCTCTGTCTAGCATCACTATTCCACAGGAAACCATTGCCATTGCTAGTTCTTTACCAAAGAAGGAACTGTTGGGCAGTCATTCAGTCGTTGGCCAACTTCTTAAAGAAGAGGATGGAAAGGTTCAAATTCAAGTGCAATCTGTTCATCCGAAAGATGCACTTCAGGTGTTTGATGAAAGTTGTGATGAGAAATTGGAAGATTTGGATTTGATTGAGTTCCCTAATGAGAAGGCACAAGCTGTAAACCAGAAAATAACCGTTGTGCTCTCCAAACATCCAATTCTCAAGTCAATACCCTTGAAGAAGTGCATGAAGGAAGGAGGCATGATATTCTTGCCTCAACTGAACAAATGAATTTTCAATTCTGTATCCATTTGACAGAGGAAATACCGAGCTAGACTTTTATAAAGAAATAAATAGTGATAGTGAAAGGCACAACGCTACTACAGAAGTCTTTTATACAATGAAACATGTTAATAGTATTGTGTTAGAGAGAAGCTATGGAAGGTACTTGGTAAGGATGGAAATATGATGGTTAGCAAATTTGGTGAACTACCAGCTGACTGGAAGTTACGGGATGAGTCCAAATATTCACATTAACTTTTGCTGGACTTAGAAGCTACAAATTTAGTCGAAGGGCTGCTGGAAAAGCTTATTGAAGAATCCAAAGATGCGACCAATGAATTACAGGTGGTGGAATATGATATTAGTGGGCTGATAATTGTGCCAAAGAATGATTGTCCATACTTGTTCCCATTTGACAAGGGAAAGATGTCAACTACTTTAATTCAAATTATCCTTCCTTATGGGATGAGAGAGAAAAAATTATGCATAAGGAGGTGGTAGTAAAAGGGTAATAAATGGTGATGCATTCCGTACAAAATCAAATATCAAACCTAGGAGTGAAAGGAACATGATGCAACCCAAACAATAATATATAAGAGCTTATAAATAATTTAAGCAATAATCACTAAAGTATCCTTCATCATAGTTCCACTACTTATTGCTGCACTTAGGATATTTTGCCCATCGAAATAAATACCTAAGATCACATCCATGTAAGGACTCGATACGTAATATCACAAATAAAAGAGAATAAGATAAGTATCCCAAGATTCTTCTAGAGAGAAAGGAAGAGTCAAAGGATTACCTCTCGAGAGTTGACGATATCCAAGTTCCCCAAAAAGTGGTCCAAGTATTCTTGCATTGCAACCTTTGCTCTAGCAGACATAGAATGCTGCCTCCCCAGGGCAGGACGAATAACTGGCAATGCAGCGCTCGATGGAACATTTCTGAATGAAATACTAACCTATAAGAACTAAAACAATACCGCAGCAGAAAAGAACATATTCTACTCTTATACCCGCTTAACTTGTTGGAATATTACCTGTTTTTGGCACTTTCGTCATTATGGAGGGGAATAGTGTCATCATCAGGATCATCTTCATCATGCACAACTTGTGAATGATCTCCTATTCCTAGATTTTGAAGCCATTCTTTAACCTTTAATATAACGTCCCAATGGGAAGTACATCAAAACCACATACATTTCCATAGCATTTTTAAAATTGCAACAGAAGCAAGTAGAAGATTGAAACAACAAATTTGAAGGGCGAGAGATCTAGCTCACCTGTTCCTGTTTCTCATGGATTTCCTCAAAAAAGGCCCGTCTCTTCAATGCAAAGTGTAGATAGAACACTTGTGCTGGTTTCTTCAATAATTGCCACTTAAACTGGTAAACGAAGAATAAAGATACAGAGAATGAATTTCATAGGAAGAGATAGCAACTAATCAAAATGACAAAAGACGCCAAGTAAAAATGACGAAATTGAAAAAATGCAGCACAAATAAGGACAACAAACTCCATCACACTCTCTCCACGCCATATGATTCCAAGATGGAAGTAATCATCATTTCAACCAAAATTGCATAACTATAAGGAGCCTGATTAGAAACAAGCAACGAAAACATCAATCGATTTCGCTCATACGAGAACACGACATAGGGAAGAAGAATCCATGCCTGTTTGTATTGAACCTCGATGGTGTACGTCAAAAGAACAGGGCTAATATCGCCGGGATCCGGCCTCGAAACCGACACAATCGTAGCAGTGGGCAACTCGGCGAAAATCCACGACGATTCCGGCGTAACGCCCTGAGTGAACGAGAGCAGCGACGACATCATCGACGCCGGGTGCTGATGCTGCTGCTGGTGGCTCGACGGAGGAGTGGACGGCTCTGATTCCATCTGGAAGTAGCGGGGGAGACTGCCGGCCATTAAATTCTCCGACGACGCCATTGGTTGGATCAAAAGCGATGAATCGAGTCGCAATTGAATGGGTTTGGGATCTAATTGGAAGAAATGAAGGAGTGAATCGAGAAATCTGGAATAACTGGATCAGTTTGTTCTTGGTGTTGTTGTTATCGTCAAAATCGGTAGCTTTGATTTGAAACTGTTGGTCTCTTCTGTGTAATTTGTGTTTTTCTCTTGTAGTGATTACAAAGTTCACATTTAGCCGTAGTTGATTGCTTTTGTTTTTATTGCATCCTCTAGTTTGTCAAAACGCCAATTTAGTCCTCAATTTTCATAAAAAAAATTTTAAGAATTAGGATTTTGAAGAAGTCAAGATTCGATCTCTGATCATCTTCATCCAAACAATATGGATGTATCACTTAACCAAAAACCAATTGGTAAAAGTAAATTAATTTAATTTTTCTTTAATATCACGTGTTAATTTCGATATAAATAAAAAAAATTGAAAAATTACATTATTATAAAATCAATTTTATTGTAAACTGAGATGTAACATAGATGGACAAATTGATATACTTTTTATAAGTTTATGAGAATATGTGAATCATTTACAAAATCAGCTTTTTTCTTTTATATCATAATTCATCTATCATGAATTATTTTACACTGTACTTATATAATCATCAAGTCTTCATTACAAACTAGGGATTCATATACAATGCTTTTATAGAATTAAAGCATGGGTGCTTGTTTCAATTTCACCTTTTAGTTCCTAAACCCAATAGGTTTCTAACTAAAAGTAAAAGGGATTCATATACTTCACTGTATAGAATTAAATAATGAAATCGTTAAAACTGGTTGTTTAATCTTTTACTTTTAGTTAGAAACCTATCGGGTTTAGGAACTAAAAGGTGAAATTGAAACAACCACCCATGCTTTAGAATGCCGAATACCTTAGTCTTAAAGGGAAGGTAGGCATTTAAGCCATGTATTTTGGCATACATCTTCAGACTTGAGATTACATATAAGGGTCGAAAAGCAGGCGGCACGAAGTAAAAGTGAGCGGCAAATAACAGTTGAGATATTATATTTTATTGGATGTTTATGAGTTATGTAATGATTCATGACAAAGTTTTTGGAACATAAGGGTTTGTATAAGTATTTATTATGGTTTCACACATTGTTGTAACAAAACATTGCGAGAATATCTTTCTCAAAATAAGATGTTTGGTTTATAATAAGCAGAAAAATGATGAAATGTTTTTCTTTGATATAGTAATGTCATTAAACATATCTAAATAAAAAGAAAACTGAAATAATTTGCTCGTAAATTGTACGTATATTGAACACATTAAAAAAATCACTTCTTGAGGATCTCTAAAATTAAGAGGATTACAAGCACTTCTAGGTTATTTGAACAGTTACCATTAAAATACATTGTATTTTAAGAGATTAACATCAAAACTTGGAAATCATGGACAACAATTTTGAAATTTACACTAAATCTCATGTACAAGAAATCTAAAATTCAAGTCTCATGAAGCGGCTTCCTAGTTCTTAAGGTATTGATCATCCAAATATTTTTTTTACTAAAATTAACTACCCATAATCTATTAAAAATCAAAATATATATGCAACAAGAAGCATATCCTTCCTATTGTACATACATAGTAAATTAAATCAATGTAAACTAGCATGACGACAATAACATGATTAAGCATAGCAAATAACATCGTACCTAACCGTGGATTTACCATATAGAAAAGAAAACAGCATAATATAATTGTTTATCATTACAATTGTTTTATAGTCATTGTTAATTACTTTTCATCTTCAAAACAATAAGAAACGATCATTAAATCATTTGAAACCATTGTTTGATTACGTAAACAACTCAAGTGTCCCTTAAGAAATTTCAGGACATCCAAAATCGGGAATAAGAAACGATCATTAAATCATTTGAAACCATTGTTTAATTACGTAAACAACTCAAGTGCCCCTGAAGAAATTTCAGGACATCCAAAATCGGGAATGCTTATTCCGAAAACAAGAAGCAACGTTAATGTATTTGATTGGAAAAAATAGCAAGATTACATAAAGTAAAACACATAAACAACAATATTTCCATCCAGCACATACCAGATAATCCAATTAATTAGTGAAATACAACCAAGCATCACGTGAAAAGTAGGTATTAATAGAGTAAAGCATCACCTAACCCAACAATCAAATTAAGTTTTACTTGCATAAATTATCGATAGTTTGATTATGGGGGAATTTTTACAAAGCACCCAGCTCTTTGCACCTAGTTTTCATCTAAGAGATGAAAATTAACGCAAGGGTATTTAATTAGAATTAAAAAAACTTTAATTATTACTGCATTAACTCTCATACCTTGGATTGAAACAGAGTCCAAAGAGCCGGGTTCTTTGTAAAAAAACCCTGACAATAGACTACTAATGAACACAATAAAAGTACATTAGCAAAAGGAAAACAAAATTATTAGTGAATATCAGAGAGAAAGACAACAAAGAGACTTAATTTATAGTTTAGTGAACTAAACTCCACAAATAAACATGACTCATATTATAACAAAGAAAACAAAACTAGAGCTCATGTTCCAAAATTCTGTACTTCCAAAGAAACAGAACATTCCAGAAAATAAAAGCATAATAGAATTTAGGAAACTTAAACTACTAAGAAAACCAGACATCAGTACAAACTTTGATACCATCATTAATCTTCTGTGTTCACCAGAATCTGAGATCACTTCTTGGATTTCTTAGCTCCCCTGCAAAAAAATTACATGTCAAAACTATTTCAGCAACAAAATGGCGAATAATAAGAAAACCAGCAACTCACTCGGTCGGCTGAGCAGCAGGGGCTTGTGGTGC
>CAOJBJ010271103.1:0-12283 GCA_948291685.1 Euphorbia celastroides
GCTTAATGGAGTTCCAAGATAGTTGATTGGAAATTTTTGAATTTCACACCCCAACTTTGCAGCACATGAATGCAAAAGCGAATCAGCCACATTGATTCCCAATAGAGAGCTTTTGTTGTAATTGATATGAAGACCAGATATTACCTCAAAGCATCAGAGAATGCGAGTGAAATTCAAGATCTGGTTCTCATCTGCTGGCAAAAAGCAAATTGTATCATCTGCAAATCGTAACAGAGAAATATCTGGTAATTGATGGTCGATTCGGAAGCCGGAAATCAGCCCTTCTCTAATTCCGCAGTCAATGATTTGTTTTAATCCCTCCACTGTCAGCACAAAAAGACAATTAATTCTGTTTTGTGAGCAATTAGTGAAATGAAACTGTAACTTTTTTATAAGTTTTGTGTATACTGTGGCAGGGAATATGACGGTATATGCTTCAAGTGTAAGAAAAAAACACTATCCTATTAGATAAAGATTATGCTACGCTCAGAGTGATTTCTCCTCTTGGTTCCTACGAATATTCACCTAATTTTTTTGTTCTGTTCTTTATTTTCTTATTTTCAGATCTTTATAACCAACGCGCAAGTTTTATTATGTCTGATACATTTTACATTCTGTAAATCTGCATGTTTTAGTATGCCGGTTAATTTAATGTTTGATCTGCCAATTACTGGTAAATCTTGCGGGTGATCCCATTAATTGAACACCACATAAGTAGATATGGGGACTTAAAAAGTAGAAAACAAATTGAGATAACAAGTTACCACATGACAACTTATGATTGTGCCACATGACATTAGAAGTATAGAAACAAAGCCATGTATAACACAATGGTTATGTTTTTTTTTCTATACAGTTCTTTTTAGATTTTCTACAACCAAAATTGATCTTCTCTTTTGATTCAAACTTTGTTCATCAATCTGCTTCTCGAAAAGTTGTGGAGATTTTTTTTTATATTGAATAATTAACAAATCATTGAAGAAGCTGAGTTTCGAACCCAAGACCTCCCATTAACACATTTATTATTTATACATGAGATAGAATGCACCTTACTACATTTATGCATTTGCTTTTGATGGCTTGCCAATTCTACATTTCTCACATTTGTTAATCCATTCCTTTTTCATAGTGACGCAACATAGAATACACCTAATTAAGGCTCAGAAGGGCCCCATGATACATGAAATACAAATAAATAATCAACCTTACGATATACGAACTACATTGTCACGGGAACTACTTTTCTTTTTAATGTTTTGAGTCCTTAATTAATTTAAAATAGCTTATAAAATAATAAAGTAGATTCTCAATGAAAAAAGGATAATTGTAGCCAATACCTTAATACAAAGATTTGTTTTTACTTTTACATTGAAGAGAATTTCTGTTTGTTTGCCGTAAATTATTGTGCAAGGGAAAATATTGTGTAAGGAAAAATATTGTACAAAAAATAAAATAATTTTTTGTATTTGATAATAATACTGAAAAATATTTTCTGTAGTTTGATTGCAATGCTGGAAAATATGGTTCAACCATAAATTTATGTGGATCCAAAGTGGACACATTTTTTTCCCAAATTTTTATGGATAAAAAGGTATTTCAAATGCTATAAGGGTAAAAAAATCTTTTAAGACTTAATTGCTTTTATATATGTAGATTTTGGGGGTGTTTGTTTGCACCTTTATCTGCAGCAGATAGCAGATAATGACCTAACTGCTATTTTGAGAGTGTTTGGTTAGATTTTTTGTCCAACCATCTGCTGCAGATACGTGCCCCAACAGCAGCAGATTGAGCAGCTCCAATATGAAGCTTTTCAGGAACTAAAAGCAGCTGTTAGGAAATTGAAAATTAATAGGACTTGTCTACCCTCATGTTATATCAAAAAAGAATCAACCAAAGCAAAGCACAAACTTATCTAACTTCCTCAACGTTGAAATAGAATTAAAGAAATGCCAAGCTCCCTTCCTCAACGTTTAAATTAATTGATGAACTCCTACTGTTTTGATTTCCAAGCAAGGTGTTAGTCACTGGACCAACACACAATAGTTAAATATTATTTTATTAAAGGCTCAGAGATTATTAATAGAGTACTTCAAAGTCTTGGTGAACTTGGAAGAATATATCAAAAAGTATTGCTTGGCTTGGAAAAAAAATTGTGGTTTGCATTACAACATTGAAATATTTAATACTATTTTTCATAATTCCATTCTATCAGCAACTGCACATTATAATTTTACCAAACGTTGAATTATGATCTGTTTAGTCTGAACAGCTAACAGCAACAACTAGCCGTTAACAGTAACTGCTATCAGCTAACAGCAACAGCTATCTGCAACAGCAAACAGATGTGCCAAACAGGCCCTTTATTTTGAAATCTTTGGTGTAAGTTTGAAGCATAGATGAAATTTAATGAGTCATAGTAACCATTAAAAAAGATAAGGAATATTACTCAGGAATTTTATTCATATAGAGTCAGTTTTCCCAATATTGGAAGCCTAATTTTTCCATAACTAATTTTATCAAATTAGATATTTCCGAGTGACCCAAATAACTAAGGATTCTTATGTATTAGGTATTATATATTTATACGATCAACCTCTAAATCAATCGCAGAATAATTTCACGAAAACAATGGGAAAGATGGAGTTTGTCGTTCGTGTTGCAACAGATTCGATTCTAAAAGAACTGCACAATGGCGGCCATCAAAAGAATTTAGTGCTTTCTCCATTGTCTCTTCATATTTGTTTGAACTTGCTCACTGCAGGTGCCACATTGAAATATTTAATACTATTTTTTATTAATTTAAATAATGTCTATATGAGTCATTTTCCATTCTATCGGTAACTGCACATTATCATTTTACCAAACGTTGAATTATGATCTGTTTAGTTTGAACAGCTAACAACAACTACTAGCCGCTAACAGTAACTGCTATCAGCTAATAGCAACAGCTATCTGCAACAACAAACAGATGTGACAAACAGGCCCTTTATTTTCAAAATCTGTAGTGTAAGTTTGAAGCATAGATGAAATTTAATGAGTCATAGTAACCATTAAAAAAGATAAGGAATATTACTCAGGAATTTTATTCATATGGAGTCAGTTTGGAAGCCTAATTTTTCCATAACCAATTTTATCAAATTAGATATTTCCGAGTGACCTAAATAACTAAGGATTCTTTTGTATTAGGTATTATATATTTATACGATCAACCTCTAAATCAATCGCAGAATAATTTCACGAAAACAATGGGGAAGATGGAGTTTGTCGTTCGTGTTGCAACAGATTCGATTCTAAAAGAACTGCACAATGGCGGCCATCAAAAGAATTTAGTGCTTTCTCCATTGTCTCTTCATATTTGTTTGAACTTGCTCACTGCAGGTGCCACAGGCCCGACTTTGGATCAACTGCTTCGCTTTGGTGATTCCAAAGATATTGCTCAACTCAATGCTCAATCTTCCCTTTTCATGGAACTCGCCACCTCCAAATCTGATCCGTCAGATGAAACTCCAAGCAGTGGCAGTGGTCCGATCGTATCGTTAGTGAATGGAATTTGGGTGGATCAGCGTTTCCCTTTGAAGCAATCATTCAAACAATTGGCGGATGATGTTTACAAAGCCAAATCTGAATCTGTTGATTTTCAAAAGGTACGCCTTCTTGATTGATGATTGCCTAGTCTGATAGTTTAGGGTTTCCTCATTACTAGGGTAAAAAGTTGGTATACTTTGGTCAAGTTCAAGGTCTAGTTGAAACTTTTGAAATTGGGGTTCAGGAACCCTAAATTGCAAAATAGGTGGAAATTAAAATAAGCTGTTGGTTTAATATTAAACATCAACTCAGTTACACCCGTTAGCTCAAAATTTAAGTTTAATTACTTACCCCATTCTACATTCACCCAAGCATCCCAACAGACTGCAGCCCATATTTCTAATTAATCAGGGAAGTTGCCCATTTTTTTATTTGTTATTTTCTTTTATTTTTTTTTTGTCGTTGTATATATTTGCCTTACTTATTGTTTATGGTGAACTTTCCATTGAATTTGAGACTGTAGTAGAAATTGATAGAAATATTAATATTAATAAATATGGGTGACATAGTCTTTTAGCTGTCACAAGTAATTTCCGACTATCAGTAACAATAAAATTTGAGTCTGTTTTAATGATTATACCGTATTTTTGTTATTTTATGAAATAATTTATGGATCGGAACTTATGGTTGGAATTTGTAATTGGCGCTTGATGAATAGTTGCCAGCTGGATGCTCCAACTCAACTTCGATTCTTGCCCTGATTTAAGTTGTCTTGATGCATTTGGCCTTAGTTACAAATGAGTTGTGATGATATGTACAAATGATAAAAAAAATTATACAATCTTTTGTGCTGGCTGATACAGTTGCCCGTGAAATCAATGCTTGGGCTAAAGAATCCTCAAAAGGGCATATTAAGAAGCTTGTTTCATCCAAATCCTTGCGAGAGGCAGCTCTTGTTCTTGCAAGTGCTCTCTATTTCAAGGGATCATGGGCTCAAAGTTTCCGTAGCTTGGATACTATCTATGAAGATTTCCATCTACTCAACAGAAAACAAGTTAAAATTCAGTTCATGAAGAAATCAAATACCTATAAGTTTTACAAGTCGTTTGATGGGTTTAAGCAATTGAAGATGGAATACAAGACGGGGCAAGATGATAAAAAATATGCCATGCATATCTTTCTTCCTAATCGACACGATGGACTGCCAGAGCTTATGCAAAAGTTGCACTCTGATCCGGCATTTTTCACTCAAAATCATCAGCTTCAAAAAGTCAAAATTAATGCTTTGTGGTTGCCTAAATTGAAGTATGAGTATGGAGTGGATGATCTTGATGAGAACATGAAAGAACTCAGATTGGATTTGCCATTTCGAGCAAATGCAGAGCTAACAGAGATAGTGGATTCAGAAGATAATGTTTATGTGAAAAAAGCAATTCATAAATCTTACATTGAAGTGAACGAAGAGGGCACGGTTGCAACTTCTATCACTGTATTCGAGCTTAGAGCGGGATGTGCTCAGCCACCGGAGAATCCTCCTCCATCGATTCAATTCATTGCAGATCATCCATTCTTGTTCATGATCAATGAAGAGATATCTGGAACTGTTCTTTTTGTTGGAGCTGCTCTTAATCCTCTTTTATGAATTTGGGCTTATTGGATACAATTTTTCACAATTTAGTGTTTTTTTTGCAATGGGGGTTTTTTTTTTAACTGAGATTGATTTCTCCAAATGATTAATTTATTATTGTGTTTTAATGATTGAAATTATCTTGGATCATTGCTTTAACGCTATCGTTGGACAATTAATTCTGTTTTATGCCCAATTAGTGAAATGAAACTGTAACATTTGTATAAGTTTTGTGTATACTTTGGCAGGGAACACGACGGTATATGCTTCAAGGGTAAGAAGAAAAATACACGACGGTATATCCTATTAGATAAATTAAGATCATGCTAAGCTCAGAGTGATTTCTCCTCTTGGTTCTTACCAATATAACCTAATTTTTTTGTTCTGTTCTTTATTTTCTTTTTTCAGATCTTTATAACTAACGCACAAGTTTTATTATGTCTGACACATTTTTTTTGGTAATAACTACATGTATTCCGAACCCACCTTTGGTGGAATCCGACTAATCCTGTCCGACCGGGCTGCGGATTAAGGCTTAAAGTCTCCCAACGGTTGGTGGGGTTCGAACCCGTGACCATCAGGTCACCTGCAGCTCCACTCTACCAACTGAGTTACATTCTGTAAATCTGCATGTTTTAGTATACCGGTTAATTTAATGATTGATCTGCCAATTACAGGTAAATCCTGCGGGTGATCCAATTATTTGAAAACTAAATAAATAGAAGTTAATTGTGTACGCACGTAGATATGGGGACTTAAAAAGTAGAAAAAAATTGAGATAACAAATTACCACATGACATCGTATGATTGTGCCACATGACATTAGAACGAACAAAACAAAGCCATAACACAATGGTTATGTTTTTTTATACAGTTCTTTTTAAAATTTTCTACAACCAAAATTGATCTTCGAGTTTAAAGAAACATTCCCAATTTCAAGAATACGATCTCGAGAAACTGCAGAATTAAGGAAGACATGAAAAGTTTGTAAGGTTTTTCTGAAGTTTGTAAGGTTTGTCAATCGTGCTGGATGCCCCAAATCCTATACAATTGCTTTTTCTGAAGTTTGTAAGGTTTGTCTCCTAGATCCTTCCAATTAAGGAGTTTGAGCAAACCTCAATATGTTGATTGATTAGTCGCTGGGGGATTTTAACTGATGTGAATCCACCTTTCGAAGAGACTACAGCCTCTGTCAGTCAGATCATCAGTGATCGGTGGTGCTTCATTTGCACGCAAGATTGAGGCAAAAGTTTGTTTCTTGGCAACCTGATCAGGTTGCGGCTTCCTAGCAGTTCGGGAAGAAACTTAATAATACTAAAATTGAAGAATAGAATGAAGAAATTGAGAGTTTCATTGAACAAATTGAAGAAGATTACAAGATCTTAAGAGCCTAGGTTGCACGGACACTGACACAGATACGTGTGTCTGACACGATACGGACACGGGGACACACAAATTTTAAAAATATATGTATTTTGACACGGCCGGGACATGGAAAAAAAATTTAAAATATAAATTTCTTCATAATAACATAGTACCAATACATAAAATCATATAATTATCCATAATAAGTCTTACAAAACAACTAAAAAAAATATTCAAAAAATAACAAGAGACCTAAACTCCATGAACAATCTAATTGAACCAGACTAATTGAACGATATCCATGTCAATTGCTAATTCAATTTTCTTAATATCCAAAGTTCCTTAGTAATGCTATTTGCATAAAAGCCTAAAATGTATACGGGTTCTGTAAAATAATTGATAATTGCTAATTGCTAAAGTTTCTTAATATTCAAAATATCAGTAAAACAATTTACTGGTTCTGTTCGAAGCTTGGAGCGCCGGCGACGGAGACCGACGGAGACAGTGGAGGAGGTCGAGCATGCAAACAGGAGAGAAATCGATGGAATCATGTTCGGTTTTTTTAGTTTCCGTCTGAATGTTAGAGCGCCGGCGATGGTATCACGACGGCGACGGTGGACGGCGGCAACGGTAACGCGACGACGAGGGTGGACAATGGCAAGGGTGAAGGTCGAGCAAAGTGAATGATGGGAGAAAGATGGACTGCGTGTTCTATTTTTGGTGTCTTTTAATTAAACCTAATTTCATACTCCTCCAACCGTGTCCTGTGTGCGTCTGCCCCCGTGTCCAAGCCGTGTCAAATTTCTCAAATCCTACATGGCATGTCAATTCAAAAATCGGCGTGTCTGTCACGTGTCAATGGCGTGTCGTACGCATGTTCGTGTCCGACATATGTCAGACACACCGACACGCCTCTAAGTGGTGTGTCCATGCAACATAGGTAAGAGCTCAATTTGAGAGAGCTTTAGATTCAGAAGAATCGAATAGAAAAAACTGAAAATCTAACTAACCTAATTTCTGTTTCATATACTTATACAATCAGCTCTCCTTTCATAATTACTAAACTACCCTTATTACATATAATTACTAAATTATCCTTAGTATATACTCTTATTAAAACTCGATTACACTCAGCGAAAGTTCTTCTGTCGAAGAGGTGTGCAATATTAAAGTCAGCAAGGGAGTCCGGTTGAGAAGGCATGGCGGAGATGGCGGCGGCCTGGTGGACGTGGAGAAGAAGGTCGGGGTAGGGGTGGCTGTGTTGGTGGAGGTGGAGTTGGCTGGGGTGGTTGGTGGTGCTGGAGATCTTGGCTGTTGGATGATTGGGTTTGGTTAGGAGGCTTTGGTTGTCAGATTAGGTTGGTAGTTCTTAGAGAGAAGGGAGAGCTTCTCTCTCTAGAGCCTAGCTTAGTGTATCAATTAGTTTAGTGTACATAATTTATATGTATATCTTTTTTCATTATCAATTTACTCTTTTTTTTTTAATTTCTGCATTAGACTTTCAATTAGTTCCCAATATAAAGTAAGGTTATTCTTTACTTTTTTTGTTGAGAAATAAGGTGGCGTTTTTTTTATTAATTGTGGGGTCCTTTACTTTCAAAGAAAAATATACTTCCAACTAAACAGGGATTTCATCGTCAGGAATATTATATTTAAAGAAATTTTCATTTATATAAGAGCCAGTTTTCCCTTAAAAAAAAGGAATCAGTTTTCCCAATATTGGAAGCCCAACTTTTCCAAAATAAATTTTATCAAATAAGATATTCCCAAATAATCGTAAATAACTAAGGATTCGCATTATATGTTTAAACGACTAACCCTAGAATCAATCGCAGATTAATTTCATAAAAACCATGGAGAAGAAAACCTCTCAACACAACAACAAGATGGAGTTTACAGTTCGAGTTGCAACGCATTCAATTCTCAAAGAACTGAACAATGGTGGCCATGAAAAGAATGTAGTGCTTTCTCCATTGTGTCTTCATATTGGTTTGAACTTGCTCACAGCTGGTGCCACAGGCCCGACTTTGGAACAACTGCTTCGCTTTCTCGATTCCAAAGATGTTGCTCAACTCAACGCTCAATCTTCCCTTTTCATGGAACTCGCCACAGCCAAATCCGATCCGACAGATCAAACTCCGAGCGGTGGCAGTGGTCCGATCATATCGTTGGTCAATGGCATTTGGGTGGATCAGCGTTTCCCTTTGAAGCAACCTTTCAAGCAATTGGCGAATGAAGTTTACAAAGCCAAATCTGAATCTGTTAATTTTCAAAAGGTACGCCTTTTTTTTTTTTTATTGATGATTGCTTATTCTCATTGAAACTTTTAAGACTGGGGTTCAGAAACCCTCGATTGGAAAATAGGTGGAAACGGCATCGATTTACCTGGTGCAAATTAAAATAAGCAGTTGGTTTAAAATTAAACACCAACTCAGTTACACCCGTTAGCTCAGTTACACCCAAGTAATTTCCGACTATCATTAACAATAAACTTTAAGTTAGTTTTAATGATTATTTCGTATTTGCTATTTTTTTGAAATAATTTATGGATCGGAACTTATGGTTGGAATTCATAATTGGTGGTTGTGATGATATGTACCAAGGATAAAAAATTATACAATGTTATGTGCAGGCTGAAAGAGTTGATCGTGAAATCAATGCTTGGGCTAAAGAATCCTCAAAAGGGCATATTAAGAAGCTTGTTTCATCCAAATCCTTGCGAGAGGCAGTTCTCGTTCTTGCAAGTGCTCTCTATTTCAAGGGATCAAAGTTTTCATGCCTCGGATACTATCTATGAAGATTTCCATCTACTCAACAGAAAACGAGTTAGGGTTCAGTTCATGAAGAAATCGAATACCTATAAGTTTTACAAGTCATTTGATGGGTTTAAGCAATTGAAGATGGAATACAAGACGGGGCAAGACGATAAAAAATATGCCATGCATATCTATCTTCCTAATCGACACGATGGACTGCGAGAGCTTATGCAAAAGTTGCACTCTGATCCGGCATTTTTCACTCAAAATCATGAGCTTCAAAAGGTCAAAGTTAATGCTTTGTGGCTGCCAAAATTGAAGTATGAGTATGGAGTGGATGATCTTGCTGAGAACATGAAAGAACTCGGATTGGATTTGCCATTTCGAACAAATACAGAGCTAACAGAGATAGTGGATTCAGAAGATAATGCTTATGTGACAAAAGCAATTCAGAAACCTTATAATGAAGTGAACGAAGTGGGCACGGTTGCAACTTCGGTCAATGCAATTGAGGTTCGTTTAACTGCTGCTCGGTTACCGGCTAATCTCCCTCCATCGATTCAATTCATTGCAGATCATCCATTCTTGTTCATGATCAAAGAAGAGATATCTGGAACTATTCTTTTTGTTGGAGCTGCTCTTAATCCTCTTTTATGAATTTGAGCTTATTTGATACATTTTTTTCACAATTTGGTGTTTTTTCTTTTAATAATTGAGACCGATTTTTCAAAAAATATTGAATTTTGACGCTAGAAATAATCTTGGATCATTGTTTCCAAGCTACCGTAGAACAAAGGGAAATTGTAGAAAATACCTAATATATAAGCCCAAATGTCACTTAGCCTAATTTTTAATGTTCAATTCACAATTACTCTCTACATAAGTCACGTTTACGCTCTAAATTAGCTTATAAAAAATGGCAGTTACAAAGATTACGATTTACTTCCTTTATTTTATGCAATGAACGAAGATCTCATAATAGCCATCATTTACAATGGAACGTGGTCCTTCGATAATCAATTTGAGGGGCACAAAAATGTTCCTTTTTTGTGTCCGAGATCACTCCACTTTAGTTTCTTTCGCAATTCTGTCTATCAAAGTCTGAAGAAGGACGAAAGGACTAAAGAGTTGGTCATTTGATATCAATTATCACCAGGTTTTCCTCCAACTGATATCGATGATGACATGTCATTGCGTGTTTACTTGCTGCTGAAATTTTGTTCCTATTCTCCCATTGATTTTCCTTTATGTGTTTTGGTTTTTCCAAGAGAACCTGATAACCAAGGTAATTTTAAGTTTTCTGCAAATGTTGTTCGAGTTTTGTGTTTTAATTGACTGTATTTTTATTATGATGTATTTCTCATGTCCTTAACTGATGGGTTTGTTGGTGAACACACTGCTATATGTCGTCATACATTAAAACATGCTTTACTGGTTAGGTATTTGACAGTCAATACTGATCATGTTGCAGTATATGATATAAAGTACTATACAGTTCAATTTGAATATCAATTCTGTGATTGTATTTTATAGTCACTATTATCTATCATTAATAGTTTTTTTTTTTGTTTTTGTAACTTTTCTTCCAGCCATTCAGTGTTTTGGAGATGACATTAGCAATCTACTAGAAGATAGTGTTGGCATTCTGGGCTGCATCGATATGAGCTTGCTGGTAGAATGGAGATAAACTTTTTTGTTGTTTTGCTGAATGTTTTTTTATTGTACATGAACATAGTTATTTGTACTCGAATATCTCCGGACCCATTACTTTTCCTGGTATTTGATGTCAAATACCATAAACAACAATATGTCTATGCTCATTTTATTTCAATTTCTTTCTACCAAATTTTCATGCGATGCTCTTACAACCTTTTGTTAGGTCACCCTCGTGGTCAAAATGTCGCTAAACTTTCTCTAGATAGTGTCCACTTTATCGTTGATATGGGGAAGAAGACATGTACTTACAATGGATTCCAAATTGATGAGGTCTCTTGTGCACATGCATTAGCATACATTAAGCACTTCAATCTGATTTCCTATGACTGTTGCTCACAATACTACTCTACGGACAACATGGTGGATGCATACGACGGTGGTGTTTATCCAATCCCGGCTAACAATACGTGGGTCATACTGGAAGATGTTCGAAACGAAACACTTCTTCCGCCTTTGGTCAAACCTAGAGTTGGTAGACTCAAGAAACAAAGATATATAAATTCATGGGAGAGGAAAACTACAAGTGCTTCTCATTGCATTGTTTGTCGTGGTGAGCACCACAATAAGAGAACATGCACTATGGCACTAGCTTGAAGATTCATATGTTTTGTTTCATTTTGGTTTAGTAGCTTTACATATTTATTGGTACTGATTTGGTTATTCTTGTAGTTTATTTTCGGATTGATGTATGGATGTATTGTAATCCATACATTATGTTTTGTTATTGGTACTACTTTGTTACATTTATTAAAATGATTTTTTTTACCTTCAATTGTTCCTTTTATTCACGTAAACTCTTAAGTATTTCATTTGTAAATATTGTTGCTGCCCCCAATGACCAGAACTTAAATCATAGATATTTTTCGTGTCAATTTATGTTGATTATCGCAAATAATCCTTGTTTTATAATGGATGCAAATAGGAGTACAACATTTTCATCTACATACAGAATTTTTTTATTGGTACCTTTGATATGTTTTGTTGTGCCAAAGTTTGTACTATGTGTGTTTTATGTCCATTACCATTTAACGTGTTATTATTTCTCTATTGTTCAATTGTTTTTTGTTTAGCAATTGACCCACATACACAATTTCTCGTCATGCATGAAAAAACAACAAAGTGTTATAAATTTAGTATTCTGATTAAAATACCAAAAACTGTCACAAGTCATATTCAATAAACATATCTTTCAAGAAGCTGTTAAGATATCATTGGAATAAATTACTATTTTATTCCAATGATTCGTAAGTGCTATATTGAAATTGACATGTCATATTCAACAGCATATCATTCC
>CAOJBJ010271386.1:0-11062 GCA_948291685.1 Euphorbia celastroides
ATAATTTTATTACCACCCCCTAATCAAGTCCCCGCATCTGGCTGGCTCTTCTTTCTCTACCCAACTCCCTGTATTTTAAACTTCACTTAAGCTCAATTAGGTATAATTTTATATTTTTACTAATTTGCTTTCTACTTTTACCTCACCTCTAATTTGATTTAATTTTCTCCCAGCTACACCTACTACCTCAAAAAATTAAAGTTATCCAGCTTGTTTCCGTGTTACAATTTACTGTCTGTACCAAATTACTCCTCCAATCAACTCAACCTCAGATATTCCGCGCTCTTTAATGAGTAAAATTTCTGTCTATAAACTAAATTCCATAACGAGTAGCAAAATAAATATTCGCCTAATGAGTGAGTTGAACTAAGCACACAATCTGCAAATGTCCTAAACGAGTTAAATCTCTTTGTATTAGCTTAATTACTAAATTAAATAGTTTAATTAGTTTATACAACACACACTACAAGAGAAAAAAAGGGGAAAATGCCATCCTCTCCCAGTTCCCCACCTCCTCCTACTGTTCAATCTAGGGTTTCTCCTTTGTTTCCTAATGTCCATCTTCTTCTTCCTTTTCTCTTCAATTTGATCCCTGACTGCTACAGTGCTACTGTTTGACCTCTTCTATTCAAGCCATTTCGTCTGTCTTCTTTATGTTTTCAACATGCACCGGATAAAGCAGCTACAGAAGACCGAGGAGAAGGAAATTGCTGAGAGCCACAAAGACCATAGACCTGTTATCCAACAGGATGGAGGTAAAACCAATTTTCATGATTCCACTGAGTTTATGACTATCGATCAACGCGAGACCATGCGAGAATTAGGTGATTCTCAGCTTGTTGGAACTTCTCCTCCACTCCCCCTTCCTCCTCCTGCTGCTTCCGCTTCTACTTCTACTTCGAGTTCAACTGCTTTGGTTGTCCCTCGAGATGTGCAAATGGCGGATGTGGATGATTCAATTGTCGTTAAGCGGAAGCGGGGGCGGCCTCCTAGAGCTCAGGGAAAATTAGTCCCCTCTCCTCTTCAGAAAAAGCAGGCCGTGGTGGATGAGGAGGAGGATGTTTGTTTTATTTGTTTTGACGGTGGTAGCCTCGTGCTTTGTGATCGCCGGTGAGTCTTTACAGTTTCCTAATTTGTTGTTTATTAAGCTGCACCTTAATCCTAGTAACGGATGTTTCTTAAACATGCGTTTCATTGCTTAGGTAAACTTCATAGTTCTTGCGTTTTCGATTGATTTGGTGCTGCATTTCAATTTCTTATTTGTTTCCGGTTGCTATGTGGTAGGGGTTGCCCTAAGGCATATCATCCTTCATGTATAAAGAGGGATGAAGAATTCTTCCGATCAAAGGCCAAGTGGAATTGCGGTATATCTAAATAATTGCATTGGTTTTATCTGGAAATGCATTTCATCTTCCAATTTCAAGTTCATATAGCTTTTCTCTGTGATTTTATTTTTTTGTTTATTTGTGAGGAGGCATGCCATTTACCTGACAACTAGCTGTCATTATATCTTACTTCACATGACCCTTTATGCATGAAAATTTACTTTTAGATTCATTTCCTATAATAGCACTTACATTTGGCTTCAATGAAGCTGTCATTCATTTGTCTTCATGTTTGCACGTGGTCAGACGTTACGCCATCTAATCATGATATTTTCTCAGGTTGGCATATATGTAGCAGCTGTCAGAAAGCTTCCTATTATATGTGCTACACATGTACTTACTCTTTATGCAAAGGATGCACCAAAGATGTGGATTATGTTTGTGTAAGAAACAATAAAGGATTTTGTGGAACATGCATGAAAACTATAATGCTGATTGAAAACGTTAAGATGGAAAATGTAGAGCAGGTAAGTAAAACCCTTGATTTCTTCTTGTCCGGTTCTTGAGGTTTCTTGCTTAAATGGTGTGTGCAAAGGGATTATGCCTTGATGCTAGGAGTAAGCTTTTTAATTGTTCTTTTCATAGCATACTTTCCTGTCGATTGTTGCCATTTGATAAATCTGGCATTTATTCTAGCTTTCTTGTTTTTATTGGCAATTGAACTTTACTATCATTGACAATTTTTTTTTGTTGTTATTATTTTTCCTTTTAAGGCTTATTTTTTTCCTCTTTGGAGGCTCTAATTTCTAAATGGAAGTGCTTCTCAACTTAGTGGGTTATTTATCTGAATGTTACTTTTAGAGAATCTCTCACATGATTAATTTGCAGGTTCAAGTGGACTTTGATGATAAAACTAGCTGGGAGTATCTTTTCAAGGTTTATTGGGTTTACTTAAAAGATAAGGAATTTCTGACTATAGATGAGCTAGTCAATGCTAACAATCCTTGGAAGGGTGAAGAACTACCTAAAGCCAGAAATTCCTGGAGAAGAAATGGATTTGCCACTCGAAAGGAAATACTTACTGGCGAGCATGTTTATGCTAACAATGAGAAAGTCTCTAGTTTAGATTATTGCGGCAGAAACGGTGAGGAGACTCTATCCAAAAGAAGAAAAACCAATGACCAATCAAATCAGATAGAGAAAAGTTCTTTAATTACGGATAAATCAACAGTTGAAAAAGTCATATCTTTTCCTGAAGGGAAGATATGGGCGACAAAGGCACTTTTAGAGTTTGTTTCTCACATGAAAGATGGGGATTTATCTATGCTATCTCAGTCTGATGTCCAAGATCTTATACTAGAATATATAAATAGAAACAATCTCCGTGATCCTCACCAGAAAAATGAAGTTGTTTGTGATGCGAGACTCAAAAATCTGTTTAGGAGACCACGTGTTGGTCATTTAGAAATGTTCAAACTTCTTGAATATCACTTTCTCACGAATGAAAGAACTCCACCTGCTAATACTGTTAGAAAAACAGTTGCAGATGCCCTTAGTGGGCAGTTAGAAGGAGCTGGCTGCAATGATAGTCGATTGGCTGTGGTTAATGACGGACATCATATAACTAATAGAAAGATGAATGAGAAAGGATCACCGGTTAACCCAAATGCTGATGAATATGCTGCTATAGATGTTCACAACATTAAGTTGTTATATTTGAAGTCTAATCTGATGGAGAAGCTGCTGGACGATGGAGAGAATTTTCAGGAGAAAGTTGTTGGATCATTTGTGCGAATCAGGATTGCTGTTGTTGATGCAAAACAAGATGTTTATAGGCTTGTCCAAGTAGCAGGTATAGTTCTGATTAGCATTTCTTCTGGTTATATTTTGTAAGATTGAAGGGCTGCTATATATCTCTTTCAACGATATACTTCGAAGCATATTCATTGATCGTTTGTTTTGTGGTCTTCATTTAGGTACATGCAAGGCTGATGAATCGTATAAAGTTGGCTCTAGAACAACTAATATGAAACTAGAGGTTTTAAATTTGGGTAAAAAGGAGGCTATATCAATTGATGAAATTTCCAATCAGGATTTCTCAGAGGTGAGTAAAGGGCATACCAAAAATAAATATATTTCTTTTCTAAGCTTTAAATGTTAAAGAGTTTTTCTCTAGATTTTGTAGTTGATAGATGGCTTTCTTATTGTTTGTCTTGTAGATGCGCAAATAACATTTTGTAGGTTGATATTCTATTAATTTCAGATTCATGGTTGGCTACTGAGTTCCCTTCCAGTCTTTTCTTCCTATCCCCCCCTCTGATTTCTTTCTATGGATTCGTGTATTCTAAGAGTTACACATTTTATGCCCTTTTTTTGGAAATTGCAATTGGTTATTGGAAGTCAAGTTTTGTTACAATTACGCATGTGATGGCTAAAGTTTTGTTATGCGAACAGAACAGTCATATTGAGTGCTTCATGAAGTGGATGTGTAGACATTAGGCAACATTAAAGGACTTTAACTATAACTAGAATTTTATATAGTGGGGTTTAACTTCTAGCATCCCTCAGCTTGATCTATGCTTTACAAATTACTTGTATTTTAGATTTCTTACCATTTACTCTACAATCAAGTAGTCTCATCAGAATACTTCCAGGTGCTTGGGGAGGCCAGGAAATTTGGGAGTCACCTGGGTGAGGTACCCTCAAGGAGGAAGATCACCTAGGTGGGCGCCTTAGCCTGGCCCTAGGCGCAGAAAGAATGTTGTGCGTATCTTAACATTGTTTTGTAAAATTCCTTGGATTGAAATTCCTATGTGGGAACTTTGTTTAGAAGGAGGAGCAAACTGAAGGGAATTTATTTGAATTGGAAGGATTAAGGCTTTTTTTTTGGGAAGGATTAGTCTAGGTTAAACTTAATATACTTATTTTCGTTGATGATGCTGTCACCTTGCTCGTTGAGTGCCTTTTGGAAAGGTCAAACGATTCGATGCTACTGTATCATGAATATCATATAATTAGGCTTTTAAAACCAATCTTTTAGGTTGCTAATGAAATTCTCAAGTTGAGTAAAAAAAGAAAAATAAATATATTTAAGGGAAGGGTGTGAATTTGGGTGTCAACTACATTTCACAAGATAAATTGGAGCAAAAAGAGGGTGTTTTTTTAAAAACTAGAAAGAAAGAAGCCAGTCATCCAACCCCACGAGAGCTGGAAAATACAAGGAAAAAACGAGAAAACCTTCATGAACTCTAAGAGAATAGTTTACTGATTTACGTCTTCTGCTGATTTGTGGAACTTCGCTTCTTACTTTGCCTAGGTGATTTGAGGTCGTCTCATTGCCTTAATGATATCTGGCACTTTCAACAACTCTGATCAGTCACTCGACACTATTCTTCCTATTTTATTCTATTTGGGAATAATCAGCTCATGTCATTTCTTCTCTCCCCTTTCATGCTCCTCAAAAAAGAATAGTAATATCTTTTGTTATGTTTTACGTTTTAACTAATAAAATGAATAAATCATTGCTATAAAATGCATTGAACTAGATAAAAGCTTATCTGAATAAGAACGCCCATGTATATGTGTGTATTATTTGCTATATGCTCACCAATAGGGTCTATTTGGTAGAAAATACCCTGATCTTCTGAAGAACCTTCCGTTAGAGACCATCCATCTCCCTGAATGACTGAAATTAGCCATATGTTTTATTGATGTTTTGCTGCCTCTTATAGGAGATGAAACCAATTGCAATAGGAAGAGTTATAGGAAAACCTGCTAATCAGGAATTCGGTATAAGTATGATGAAATATCACTGCCTACTTTTAGCTACTTGCTAATATTAAAACGATTATTGCCTGACCAATCAAAATAGAACTTCAAATTGGTTAAAAGAACTATGTAATGGGACAAAATTTATTTTTTCATAGCACTTGCCATATTAAGAAACACATTATTATCGTTTATAGAGTCCACATTACGAAATATGTGATGATGCAAAGACCAACTTCACTATTGTCTTTATGCTTGTCATTGAGATTGTGCCCTTTGTATCAGAATTGCGTTATGATGTGCTAATTATGTGTGTCCAGGATGAATGCAGACGTTTACGCGAGACTGTAAAATGCGGGCTTATCAAACCACTGAAAGTGGTTAGTGTTTGTTTATGAAACTTCTCTGTTCTAGTTTAAAATATGTTTTGCATCTATTTCTGAGGCTTTTTTCCGATACAGGGCGAGATTCTGGAGAAAGCAATGGTGCTGCAACCTGTCAAAGTTAGTGACGTGAGTTTCTTTGCTTCTAGATATATGCATGAATATGAACTATTTCCAAAGGAGGGCCTAATGATTTGGTTTTAACTGTGAGCTTCATAACCCGTTTTACATTTATTGAGTTTTCTTGTATTTGTGATATTTTGGTTAATTGCCTTTTCTCATCAACAAAGAACAATGACTAAAGATTGTGCGGCATTTTGTTACCCTTACTGTATTTCAGGGGTGCTTCTGAATTGCAGCACAGGACACAACACTTTTTCTGCCACAATTACATTCGCTTGACCTAATATTGCCTAGTTTTGACCCTGCAAAATTGTCCATTTGTGAAAGTCCTACCATTATATGTATTATAAATGATAATAGTGTAGATTTACTCGTATTCCCTTCCAATAATACATGCATGCTTACATGGAGCATTTGGTGCACTGTTCTTAAAAATATGCTATATTCTAAATTGTTGAAATGAAAAAAATAGCATTTTTTGGTGAGAAAATTTCGAATTTGTGAGCATTAAGATCTTTTGGCTGTCTTTTAAGTGGTGTTATTTGGTTTCATATTGATTACATGCAATAACTGAACCTTCCTTGTATATCCAGAGCCTGGAGGTGGAGATGTTGCAGTTGACTGATCTTCATGATCGAGCTAGTGAAAAGGGACACAGGAAGCAATATCCTTTGTTTCATGAGATAGCATTGATTTCTATTCTCATTTCAGTTGTTAATCCTTTTTTCTCGATGATTCAGCGACACATATTATATATTTAGAATTAGGAATTGGACTCACAAAATATACTTGAGGTTAATTTGAGAGTTCTGTATTTAGTGTCCTGTATAAATAGTAGCTATTCAGGATGGGGTATAACTGCCTCATGGATCACATTTTAGAAGTTCAGAGATTAGATGATAATTATCGAAAGTTTCAGAGACCTACAATGCAAGAAAACGCTGTGTATAGCCCATCTCTTGCATTCAAATTACCTTCAGTTTTCCTTCTCTGTCTTCCATGTTACTTGTCAGTCATTTTTACATCTGTAATTCGCTTTTCCTAGTGTTTTACTGAAATTTCAGATTGAGGAATAGGGTTTAGAGTCTTGATGTATTAACTGCATTACCCGCCTCCATTTTCGGCACTTTTCCCTCTTCATAGACAAACAAGCTTTACTTTCAACATTCAAAGTTACCTCAAGTGCTTAAAATCCCTTAAAAACTTTGTTTCAATCAATCAACTATAATGCTGTTCCTTGACTCTGTTGTACGCTTAGAGAATATGTAGGAAAATTAGAGCTTTTGAAGTCACCCAAGGAGCGTGAAAGCAGGTTGCTTGAGATTCCTAGTGTGCACATGGACCCAAAAATGGATCCAAATTACGTATCCAAAGAAGATGCTGAAGACAGAGATGACAATGGACAAGGTATAACAAGTAGAAGCAGATGGTAGTTTGTTATCAACTATTGTACTGTCTCAAATTTCCTTTTAAAGCAATCAGGATTTTCTCTAACTTATGTGCAGGTGACCATGCGCGATTAAACAATAATACTGGTCTTGCCAGAAATGGTATAGAACTCAATTCTTCGCCTGGAGAAGGTGACCTGAATGATTTTGGGCACAGGGCTCTGAAAACTTTAGCTGCAGCCTCTGAGCAAGTGGAAATGAATTCTCGTTTAGATCTTGAGAGTACAGTTCATATTCAAGAGCAAGGCAATGCAGCATCATGTGGGCTAAGTATCCCGAATACATCGAAAAACCAGTTAGGTGATACTGGATCAGTTATACCACCACCTCTTTCCTCGGGAAATGAGATTTCTGCTAGTGATTTAGAGACTGAAAAACTTTGGAATTATCGGGACCCTTCTGGAAAAATTCAAGGGCCCTTTTCAATGCTACAGCTGCGTAAATGGAATGAAATGAAGATTTTTCCGGATGATTTCAGAGTATGGAAGGTAGATGAGAAGCAACAGGATTCTATTTTGTTGACCGAAGCTTTGATTGGCCGGTTTCCTAAAAAGCCATTACAGCCTCACATATTACCTGAGGAACATACAGTCAACAAAAAACAGGAACATGGGCGCGACCTAGGTACTGATGCAACACGGGAAGACAATGAGAGGGCTGATCATAAGCAGAAGCAACTGCAAAAGGATGGACAATACCATGGCAATACCAGTAATGAACCGATCAAAAGCAATGGGTTGGACACCCATTCTATGTCATGGATCAAGGCTGCTGATGCTGCAGTAACCGATGGTTCTCATGCTCAGGCTCCATTACAAGTCCAGGAGTTGCCAGAAGGTAGCAAGTCTACTGGTCAGTCCCAGATTTGTGCTTCACTTCCTGCATCTTCATCTTCTGGAAAGTCCATGGAAGCTCCGTTACTTAATGAAAGAGAGGGGAGTTCAAATCCAAGTAATGCCAAAGAATATGTTGAGAAACAATCTGAAAGTGCGGGTTATTCTAGCCAATCTGCTGAGAACTGCAGGCCTCAAAGCATAAATAGTTCTACAATTGGATGGGATTCCAGCTCCAGTTTTCTGTCAATGGTAAAACTTATTGCAAAACCAGAGCAGAATCAGAAGTTCGATTTCTCTATTATGCCAAGTACAGCTCCATTGCAAGCCAGTGAAGCCCCGAAAAATCCGGTTGCTGAAAGCAAACTACCCGCCTCTACAAATGATCTTGTGCAGGATTCAGTACAACCCAATCGGAGCACTGCTTCCACTATAGTGATTGGCGATCGACAAGTTCCTGCAGTATCCGTTGATTGGCTCAGTTTTTCTTCAGCTCCAGCCAAAAATCCTGTTGAGCAATGGGACATAAATCTCGTGTCTCCATCATCACTGAAACCTGGTGGAACCACAGGTGACCACACTGTCACACCAACTTCAGGAGTGGACCAGCTGACTCTGTCATCATCGAGCCATCCAACTATCGATGCATCCAATTGGCATTCGATGGTTCCAGAGCCGACCGAGTTCTGTTCTTTAGTTGATGAATCTGTGTCAGACCTGTTGGCTGAAGTTGAAGCAATGGAGTCTCTTAATGGCTTGCCTTCCCCTACTTCAAAATTCAGATATGATTTGGAGTTGGCCCCTGGTTCTGATGATGATTGCTTCAGCCCTGTTGAGCGGTTCAACCCTGCACCCGATCAAAGTAAAAGCAATGCAGTGAGTTCCACCAGTGAGATACAAATCCCACCTCAGTTGTCTGTAGTTGAGGAATCACTCTGTTTATCTCTCATGCCTACACAGCCTACTGGAACAAACGAACCACTTGCAGTATCTCAAATGCCAGCTGATTTGATCAATAAATCCCCTCACTTACAACAAGGGATTGTACAAAGCAAGCCATCTCCAGTAACCGAAAAGCCACTCAGTATATGGAAAAGAGACCCTACTGATCCTCACAAGAGTCTCGATGGCCAGCAACCATCAAGTTCTGAAGTCAATGGAGATGCAAAGCACAGAGAGGTTTCAGTTAACCAATGGGACATGAATTTGGATGTACAACCTCTAGAATCTAGTGCTGAACAACACCAAGTAGGCTCGAACCTCCAGGCTCCTGTAACATCCACACTTAGTCAACTCGAACACGGCTCCATCAAAAATTCTGGACCAACAGTGCACACTAGCCAGAGAACCGATAAGGGAACTCCAAGTTCAGGCCACGGGGCAACCCAACAGCAAGCTAGTACAAATTCAGGCGTTTCGTCTTCTAGGAATCAAGGCAACTGGGGAAGCCAATCGAGGCATGGAAGCGACAGCAGACATTCGAGTCACAGAGAGAACAGACATCACTATCATAGCAGGGATTCAGGTTCGAGTCGGGATAGATATTCGGGTCAAAGAGACAACCGAAGTCAAGGCAACTGGGACAGGCAGCCGGCTTATGGGAGTGGTGGAAATGTGGGAGGTTCTTATAAGGGTTCGAGTAGGGGCCAGCGAGTGTGTAAATTTTATGAAAGCGGGTACTGCAAGAGAGGGGCATCATGTAGCTATTGGCATCCTTAGACAAAACACAGGAAATTGTTCATCGAGCTGTTGTAAATGTCAAATGTAATAGAAATTCCGGTGTTTCGGTAAATTTCTAAGTTCACACGTATTTAAAAGTGGCGTGACTTGGTTGTTGGATGGGTAGCTGAGTGAAATAGTAGAGTTGCTGCCGCTGATGTATTATTCTTTTTTGTTTAATGGGCAATGGGAAAAAGGTACTGTTGGAAGGAACGTTGCATTGTATCCTTCAAAACTCTTGCAAATGCTTTCATCCCTTTCATTGAACTCTGAGTATCACTGGACGTATGCAGCTTGTGTACCCCTACCAAACAAACACGGTTAATTGTTTATTCGAGTATATCTTTATTTTTTCTAACTTTCATGAAGTTTAAATTTTCATTTAGCATCTTCTTCCTTTGATCACGATTGTCTTCCTCTTTTTGAAGTTTCTTCAATTTCTTTGTGATTTCCCTGATCGTCCGCTTGTTTCAACCTCCATCCACCTCTCCAGTTTCTTTGTGATTTCTTCAGTCTATACTAGCTTTAAAGTACTTATAAGCAACAAAAAGGAGATATGAAGTTCTTTATACAAGTTTAAAGCATTTAAAACACCAAGAACAAACAATTAGACCACTACAGATTTCATTATATCAGCTGTTTATAAGTTAAAAATAAACAAAACAAGGGTATAAAGCCTTTCATACCATTCTCAAAAGCCTTTAAACACCAAAAGAATACAATTGAACAAGTATAAAGTAGATTATACCATGTATGAAAACCCCTTAAAGGCCCTTTATATTAGGTTTAGAGTCTTAAAAACATGGAGGGTGTTAAACCATGTTTATGTTAGATTATATCTCCTATATTTCTTTTGGTAATAACCACAAGTATTCCGAACCCACCTTTGGCGGGATCCGACTAATCCTGCTCGACCAAGTTGTGGATTAAGGCTTAAAGTCTTCTAGCGAGTGGTGGGGTTCGAACCCGTGACCACCAGATCACCTGCAGCTCCGCTCTGCCAACTGAGCTACCACCCGTTGGTAGATTATATCTCCTATATAGGCTTTTCTAGTGTAGGTAGAATTCCTATAGGCTTTCCTAGTGCAATTAGTAATCCTAATCCTAAACTGATCATGAATACTTGTGATATAGGAATTCTTACTTACACTATAAGAGGTATACTCTAACAGTTTATACCCCTTTATACCACTGAAAATCAATAAAACAGGGGTGTAAAGCACTTTATACCAAGCTTAAAGTGTTTAAACTCCTAAAAAAGCAATCAAACCGATATAAAGGGCGCTATACCATGTTTAAAGCACTTCATACAACTTAAATTGACAAAGTAGGGGTATATAACCCTTTGTACCATACTTTGAATCTTAAAACCACAAAAATAAACAATTAGATTGGTATAAAAGTAATTATACCGGTTTCAAACCCTTCTATACAATATAAAACCACCAAACTATAGGTATAAA
>CAOJBJ010271434.1:0-12122 GCA_948291685.1 Euphorbia celastroides
CGATAAGGAGTCACTAGTGAGTTAAAATCTCGGAGAGGGTATCCGGGGACTGGAGTAGGCGACGGTAGCCGAACCAGGATATATCGCGCTGGTGATTTCTCTTACTTTGCTTTTTATTCACTAACCCACTGAATACTCAGCTTGACTGACATATCAGTGTGCATTCATTAAAAGCACTTAAAACGCCATCACTGTAAAAGCTCGTTGAGACTTAACATTCTCAGCCCGTCTGTGTCAGTATCAGCGAAGATACTTCATCGCTGATAAGAAGGGGTTAAAACGAAAAGAATTTTTAAAGACTATCTTTTAAACTGTTTTTAAACGTTGAAAGTCATTCACCCCCCTCTGACACGTGTTATTAAGCCCAAGGGAACCAACACTTTTATTAAGTTATATATTTAAACATACATGAACTTTTACTGGGTTTACAAAAATCTATTATAACCAAAGTTTTAAAATGTACTTTGAACTTCGTTGTCAAATTAGGCTTTCGATTCAGAATCATTAAATTTTAAATAAGTTGTATTCAATTCATTAAATTTCAATAATTTTTTAATAAGAATAAAATTATAAAATTTGAATAATTTGATATAAATTTTAGTTCCATTAAATTCTAATAAATTTCTTTAAATTTACATTAAGTGTCGGGATAACGAGTTTCATTCACCCACTGTTTACTTTCAATCCACTTCAGTCCAAAAAAACAGTTCCTTACTTCAAAAAATGATACAAACGTTTCTTCTCATATTGTTTGGGCACATTTGTCTATAGATATTGTAAATTTAGGAAGACAAAATGTTGGATTCTTGTTAACCAAAATACATGCACAATGTCATTTCTGGAGAGATAATAAATATTAAAAAAACAGGAAATTTAACAATTTGGTAGGAGAATGATATGGACGGCTACGTGGTAGACGTACCTACTCATATCCAAACAAATTAGCATGAAATTGTTGGCACGTTTTCATTTTTTTTCTGCTAATTAGTCGGTCTTGACAAGTTGGCATCTTATTTTCGAATATATTGGATAATTTATTTTTATTTAATTCATTCGTTTTATTTACGTAAAGTTTGTTAGTTTAATTCTTGTATTTTCAATCCATGCTTCAATTACATCATTATTCGCTGCCACAGTTAGTTACATCTATAGTACGTATAAATTTTGGTTTTTATTTGCAAATTTTACAATTTAACACTAACTAATTGAACCACTTCGACATTGCTTTTCAATAAAAATTTATTATTTTTTTTGAAAAACATAGAAACGAAGCATTTAAAGAAATTTTGACAACTAAATTGACAAAAATTATACATCATAAATACATACTACAATTTACATGTAATTACACATAAATTTATGTAAAAACCAAGTTTCTGCAACAATTTTCGGACTTTTATGCACTCGAAACAAACTTTTATAAAAAATGAGTGTTCAAGCCTGATCCATTTATATGGCTTAAAACCCAGGCCTACATCTAGTAGAGTAGGGCTATGCATTCGGTTGAGTCGAACCGAATCGAGTTGGCTAAATCGAACTATCGAATTTTTATTATAAATCTCACTTAGCCGAAAAATAAATTTTAATTAAAAACATAATTGAACCGAATCAACGTGAAAACGATATATGTTCGGTTTGAACCTTTAAAATATGTCAATGTATTTTAAACCGAACCGAACCAATATTTTTTTTTTCAAAATTAACTGAACCGAACTAATATTATAAAATTTAGTAAAACAAACCGAATTAATATAAAAACCGAATCAAATTACACGATTCAAATTGGTTCGGTTCGTTATTCCGGTTTGAACCGAATTATCCACCCCCCTCTACACTAGAGTACTCATCATAGAACCATTGGGATTCCCGCTCATTATAATTGCCTGTAATTTCAAAAAATTCCCACCTTCGCGGCTCCATTTACTCCCGTTAACCTCTCACCCTCCCCCACCTTCCACGTCACCTCTTTTTAGCGTAATTCTAAATTTTCTCTCTTCTAGCGAACTCCCCCTTTATATATAAAATCGCAAATCATTTTCCAATTTTTTCAATTAATTTTCAAAAATCAACACCCAACTTCGTCTTCTCTCCGCTCAACCAGAAATCAAATTGTCTGCACCTCTTTGTCTTCAAGAAGAAGGAATAATCTCGTTTTCTCTGTTTCTTTTTTCTCCATATCTCTCCATTTCAGCTTTGGCGGAGCTCAGAGTATCACAAAAAGTGTGGAGAAATCACAATGGCAATCGCTTTTGCATCAGAAACCATGTGACTCTACTATCTTGTACTTCCTCTTGCAGTTTGTGCTGATTCGTTCTTTCGATTGAGCGGAGTTGCTCATTGGCTCGTTGAGTCAACCGATTCGGCTCTGCGTGTAAAATGGCATCGTTTTCGCGTGCTCGAAGTAGCTCCCCTTTCTCCCACCGGAAACCGTCGAGTCCGTACTCTTCAACTTCGTCTACTTCTTCGTATATAAGTAATCGGCTGATTCCTCGTTCTAGCTCGTCTTCTGCTTCTTCTTCTCATTTCAATTCCGGCGGCAGAGGCGGTGGTGGTTACCGATCCGTGACTCCTGGTCGTTCGCGCTCTAGTGCGCTGTTTAATGGTCAGAGAAGTTATGGTGCTCCGTCTCCTGTGCCGTTTGGCTCCGAGGAGATGATTGCTGAGCCGGTTGATCCGTCGAGGAATGGGGATAGTATCTCGGTGACGATTCGGTTTAGGCCGATGAGGTAATTGTTTAGATCTGAAATTAGTTTGTTCGGATCTATTGTACTTTCTGATGGGGTTAATATGATTGGAGTTTGTTTTGATTACAGTGAAAGGGAGTTTCAGAGAGGGGACGAGATCACTTGGTATCCTGACGGAGATAAAACGGTCAGAAACGAGTATAGTCCGGCTACGGCTTATGCATTTGGTGATTACGCTTTTCTTGTGATGATTTGGATTCCATTTATTAAATATATGACTGCTAATGAATTTCCGTTGGCAGATAGAGTATTTGGACCTCATTCTACTTCTCAAGAGGTATATGATGTTGCTGCCAAACCAGTAGTTAAGGCTGCCATGGAAGGTGTCAACGGTATGGCCTAGAGTCAAATTTTTCCTATGAATGAATGCTGACTAACTTGATTAATTATCTGAGCGTGCCGTAGATTTACTAAGTTCTGGGGTTGTAAATTCTGAATTACCTATTCGTTTCTTCTCTTTCTCCCTCAATGCAGGAACCGTTTTTGCATATGGTGTCACCAGCAGTGGAAAGACTCACACTATGCATGTATGTTATATCTCTTGTAGTCTCTTCTCCCTGTATTTTGGTAGTGTTTTACTTGAAGCATTCCAACCACTATCAAATATGGCATATTATTGTTTAATCTGTTGATCTATTGCAGTATGTGAATTCACTTTTAGTGTTTAACTGGCCATGAGTTACTGCGATTCTTTTTGGCCCTAAAAATCCATATTTTGATGCCTAAAATTGCAGGACAACCGTGAGTGATTTTAAACTCTAGAATGCTGTATTATTCTGTTCCACACAAACAGTTGGATATTTTCCAATGCGCTGCCATGTTCAGTTAAGGATGGTGCCTTTGCTTTACTTCAAAGAAGTTACTCATATGCTCAATTGATATGTATGTGGTAATCAATTGCCCCCAACATAGGTTGTTTAGGTTTCTTATACAAAATATCACCAGCTTTACTTGCACTACTGTGCATGTGCTCCAATAATTCGGTGCACTTGATATCCTACCAACTGAGCTCATTTTGGTGAAATGTTGTTATTTACGGGGCAAGGCTGCGTACACCTGACCCCCCCTTACCCTGCTTGCGCAGGAGCCTTGTTAGGCATTGGGGTAATGCTTTGTTGTTCTGTTGTATTGTGATTTACGGGGCACAAGGAAAAAGTTAGTGCAAATCACTTATTACTAATGTGTCTCTTATCTTAGATATTGATCCGTTCATCATTTGACATATTAGCTTGTAAATTATCGTGGTTCATCAGATGTACTTAGCATGCCTCTTTTTTTTACATATTTTCCCCTTTGTAACATGTGCAGGGAGATCAAAATTCTCCTGGTATTATACCATTGGCGATAAAGGATGTTTTCAGCATTATCCAAGATGTAAGTGCAATTTCAGATTTCCATATAAATTGTATTCCACACCTAAATGGCCAACTATATGTTGCTTTTTCTCTTTGCATCCAGATATGTTGCAAAATTTCTGAATTACTTTCTGGTAGCGTGGGCTCTTTCTTCGCATTATGTGCCTTTGATATGCAACTTGTAATTGCATATCTGTTATCCACACAGGAGTACTGGCCAAACAACTGTAACTTTTTTGTCTGTTAAGTACGAGATATTTGAAATTTTATTTCTACAATTTTAGTGTACATTATAACAGCGCCCTCTTTGTCTACTGAGGCTTCTTTGTTACACCTTTGGGCGTGTGCCATTTTGTACACAATTGCATACTTTCTTCCGTTTCAATGGTTCAAGGCTATGTTACTTTAAATGAGTGTTATATTGTTTTTATTTTCTGCTCACTGTGTTTCTGGATAAGTTGTGATTAAGTTGTTGCAACTTTGTTTCAGACTCCTGGACGAGAGTTTTTGCTGCGCGTGTCCTATCTTGAAATATACAACGAGGTCAGTTGCTATATCCACTACTTTTGTTTGTTTCCCCAAGAAGCTTTATTGGCTGTGACCCTATCTCTAACAACGGTTTTTGGTTATGAAGTTAGATAATTCATGCACTCGTGTCCGTTTTTAGTTTTATATTTGATTGCCTACTTTTTATTCTGTCATCTCAGTGACACACTTACACTTAATGTATGGGTGTATTGATATTTTGTATCAGATTATAAACGACTTGCTTGATCCAACTGGTCAAAACTTGCGTGTTAGGGAAGATGCTCAGGTAAACTTTCTGCTTAAATTATAACAGCTGTTTTTGCTTCATGATCTCAATTGCTCAGACCAGTGTGACCTGGTAATAAAGGTTTTTTTTTCTTTGTCAATTAATGGATGTTGCCGACCCCATCTAGCATGGGATTAAGGCTTGGTTGGTTGGTTGGTTGTCAATTAATGGATGTTACTTAACAGTCTCCTGAAAAGAGTGAAAGTTGAGTCTTACTCAAACAAACACATCTTGAAGCGACGAGTTTATCATTTGTGAACACCTGGACATTGAAAGATAGCTATGAGGATGTAGTAGTGGTCAATTCATTCGTTTCTGCTCTTCCAGGGAACTTATGTTGAGGGTATAAAAGAAGAAGTGGTTTTGTCTCCTGGACATGCTCTTTCTTTCATCGCTGCAGGGGAAGGTAACCAAATAAGGGAATTTAGTTTACCTTTCCTCGTATTTTGATTGGTGGAACATTCTAATTGATGTTCAATTTTGGCAGAGCATCGTCATGTGGGTTCAAATAATTTCAACCTATTCAGTAGCAGAAGTCACACCATATTTACTCTGGTAAATGATAAATTCCCTTCAATTATTTACTGTTAATTCCCCCATTGCTGACATTATTAGGTCAAGAACTTATCTCATTGTTTAAAATGCTAAAGAGTGCTATTCGTCTAGCAGTTTCATTGTAACTCTTCAGGAGCATCCTTTCTTGAAATGGTGTGATATAGAAACATCACATTTTCATTTTTATATGCTAAAGTTTGCTTTTTCGGAATCAATGTGTGCTTTTTTCTCATGCATCATATTTGGAAGACTTGACTGCTACAGCATTGTCTATTACCTGTTATGATTTTATTGTGGAAAAGTTGATTGTGTATACAGGCCCACCTCTTGTGTTGCACCCTATTCTTTGCAATAAAATGCCATGACGATTTATGTAGTAGTTTTAACTGTTACTTGAAACTTTTGGATTGCATCCTTCAGTCCTAACAGCTCTTGCCTGGTTCATTTTCTCTGTTACATCGACATAACTTACCTATTTGCAGTAAAAAATTAAGGCTGTTGAACTTTAAGGCCTACATTAATATATTTTATTTATTTTCTTGCTATTGTGCTGCTTTTTCTATTTAGTCTCGATCATCTGGTGTTATTTCTTTCTAAAATCCATTACTAACTTTGCTAGTGTTTTGCAGATGATTGAGACCAGTGCCCATGGTGATGAGTATGATGGAGTGATCTTCTCTCAACTTGTATGTACATTCATCTGGTTCTTGGCTATGTAATGTTTTTCCCACTTCCTGGCTTACAGTAAGGGGCCTGTTTACGAATCAATTTATCTCTTTTTTTAGAATCTTATTGATCTCGCTGGATCTGAAAGCTCCAAGACTGAAACAACTGGATTGAGGAGAAAGGAGGGATCATACATAAACAAAAGCCTTTTGACTCTTGGAACTGTAAGCAGTTGTTCCTGTCTCAGTGATAACAAATATTTTTCTCTCATCCTATGTTCCCATCTTAACAACGTATTGTGCTTTCTTAAAGATAATATTAATTTACTATGTGTTGCTATTGATAATCTCATGTATTCTAAGTGTGAAAAATCTTATGTGCTACAAGACACACTAACAAATTGTATCATGATTATATACACGATCAAGTTTTATATATTATATAATGTACAAGGTTTTTGCTCTCAGCATATTTATGCTTTCTTTTTGGATTGTTATTGATTTCATAGTTAATGCTAGGTAATTGGAAAGCTGAGTGAAGGAAAAGCATCTCACGTTCCTTATCGAGACTCAAAACTTACCCGTCTTTTGCAGTCTTCCTTGAGTGGTCGTGGACATGTCTCAGTAAGTCCACATTACATTTACAGGCAATTATTCTGTATCAGTTGACAGAAGGAATGACTGGAATTTCACTTCTTTTTGTGAAATTCATATGTAGGACATTTAAGAGTTCGGGATTTTTATCCCTGCATCTTTGATTTTGTTATGATACCATCTTTCTTAATCTTTTGAAGTACACAAGTAAAATCAGTTATTGCATGTTTTTTCTACTTTCTCTTGTTTTCTAGCTAGGAGGAGTAGATGGCTTGCAGTGACCTAATCAGATATTGCCAACTGATATTCCGTTAAATTATTATGCAGCTTATTTGTACAGTAACTCCTGCATCTAGTAGCATGGAAGAAACTCACAATACATTGAAGTTTGCTAGCAGGGCAAAAAGAGTTGAAATTTATGCTTCTCGTAATAAGGTATGCTATCATCTTGGATAGTGTATTAGGAGTGCTCTTAGATATTGAAGTTGGTATTAATGACTTCTGGAATTTTCTCACAGATCATCGATGAAAAATCTCTAATTAAGAAGTACCAAAGAGAAATTTCTACCCTCAAGCAGGAGCTTGATCAATTGAGGCAGGGTATGCTTGTTGGCATCAGTCATGATGAGATCTTGAGCTTAAAGCAAAAGGTTTTCTTACAATTTGTATCCCTTATGTTTCTTTTTTCCAGTTACTTTTTAAGGTTCCTTGAATTTTTCATTAATGGTTCCCTTGGTTCATCAAATAGCTAGAAGAGGGTCAAGTGAAGATGCAATCACGATTGGAGGAAGAAGAAGAAGCCAAGGCTGCTCTTATGAGTCGAATTCAGAGGCTAACAAAGCTCATACTCGTTTCTACAAAGAACACAATTCCTGGATATCTGGGTGATGTTCCTGGTCATCAGCAGAGCCAATCTGTTGGTGAAGATGATGTGAGTATAGTCCATCTCTCAGCTAAACAAAAGCATGAACTATAATTTTGTAAACTATCTACGAGGATAGAGTAGTCCGAATATAAAATATGAATCATCTTATTTTTTGAAAAGAAGGAAAGAATTTTGGAAGTCATTGTTAGTGAGCTTTGAGCTACTGATGTCTGGGGTTCATAAGCTCTTGCTGTCCAGTTAATAGGTGGAATCTTTTAACTTGTACAGTCTGAGGTGTTACAATGTGTATGTGAAAACTTAAATGGTTAGTCTAATTAGATAATGCAAGTGTAGTTCAGGGTGCTTTACTGCTTTTTTCCATTATGCTCTTTCATTTTATTTGTGAATTAGTTTTTTTTGTTCTTTTACTTATTCCCTGAATCATTTTTCTAGTAAAATGGTAAAGCTCTTTCCTCACTTGATTTTGTTTAAGCTGACAATCATGATATTTGTGTCATCTTTTGTTGCATCAGAAATTGGATGTCCTAAGAGAGGGTGCCTTGCTTCTTGATAGTGAGAATTTGGACTCTTCAGCTTCTTTGGATAAATTAGATGGTTCTCATGAACACAAACACAAGAGATCTCTCAGCAAGATTACTGGAGATCTCTCACCTGCTCACAGTACCGTTACTGAATCGACTCAGGCAGGAGTATGTTTGCCAACTTGTTCTATATCTGCCATTCGCTTATATTTAGTTATTTACAACTAAGGATACTGCATCAACCAGTCCAATGTATTTCATTCTGAAGAGGATGATGCATATCATGACTTAAATAGCTTAAAGCCTAAATTATAAATCGCTCCTCTATTGATCAAATGAGCTGAAACTTGATCTGTATTTCATGTTTGTTTTCAATTTGTCCTCCTTGAGATTTGAAGCAGTATGTTGCAGATGCAAATTGCCTGTTACATGAAATGTTACTTGGTGTGAAAATTTTCAGATCCCTCATTTGTTCTGTTGTCCTAATTTCCTGGCTCCTTATTCATCAACCTAAATACCAATCTTTACTTTATGTAAAATAGTAATGAAACTGCATCCTTATGTCTTCTGTTACTATCTAAACTTGAGAAGATAACGCCTACTACTTCTCCTTTACCATCTTTTATTACAAATCGAAGAAAGAACAATGCTATTAGAACTTCAATGTGCATACCAGTTTTTGTGTGTTGAGCTCTACTGTTTTTGTTTCATACATTGTGCTGCAAAAAGTGAGATCTTCTTGTTGAGAAACATTAGATGTTTTTGATTTTTACATTTATTGTATAAGTGATGTTCTATTCCACTGTAGGGTGCGATGACGCAAGATCAGAAGGAGCTTCTAGTCGAGCAGGTTAAGATGCTTGCTGGAGAGATTGCATTCAGCACTAGTACTCTTAAGCGTTTAGTAGAGCAATCGGCGAATGATCCAGATAGCTCTAAAACTCAAGTATGGTATTCAGTTCCTCATAATCTCGGACTGTTTTACTCAAAGTGCCAAAAAATTTATATTTGAGGATGGCACCAACACAATCTGTGAAACTGTTACTGGCTCTATAGTATTAAGGCTTGTACATCTACGAAATTCATTTCATTTTCAATTTTTGTTCATGCATTGCTCTGGTGTATCTTATAATGAATTCTGTAGCACACTTTTCTTTGACAGGGTTACTGTTTATTACATTCACGATTAATCCAATGCTTCTATTTAACCTAGTTTGCTGAAAAGCCTGAAACTATCTTGTTTGTTGCTTCACTGGACTAATTGTTACTTACATGCCCATGCGATTACAAGGTCTTGAAATGATTTATATTCATCTCCCAAAACTTTCGGTACAAGTTTAAATTTCCATTAGTGATTTGCATACTTAACGAATGACAGATTGAGAACTTGGAACGCGAGATTAAAGAGAAAAGGTCACAAATGAGAGTTTTAGAGCAACACATAATTGAGAGCGGTGAAGCATCAGTAGCAAATGCATCACTAATTGATATCCAGCAGGTTCTATATTTCTTCCTCAGAAGTTTAATATTTCCTTTAAGTTGTTTTATTTTTTGAGTAACAATAGTTGCTGAATTCATTTTTTTAATTTCTTTTTTCTTCTTCCTTTCTTTGTGCAGACTGTAATGAAATTGATGACCCAGTGTAATGAGAAGGCTTTTGAGCTTGAGGTTAGTACTTTGCATTGGATGTTAACTGTTGTAGATCTTGCAACTGTTTACTTAGCTTCACCGGTGTTTATTGACATGCTGATTTAGAATGGGTATTGACTTATTTCTATATTGAAGACTAGTATCCTCAACAGTTACGTAGACGCACATGTATTCTTCTTGGCTGCTTTTTATAATCTTTGAGAATGTTAAATTCAGCTTCCCAGTTCCCTTTCCTAAATTTGTATTCTCTGCTTGTTATGGAGAGAAATTCCCTACCAAAATCTTCTATTAGTTTAGTTCGTTGTTTATAATGACACTGATTAATTGATGCAGATAAAGTCAGCAGACAACCGTATTCTACAGGAACAACTGCAGAATAAGGTTATGACCCTAGTTATATGCTTGTTGTCTTAACCTTTTTGACTTAATTATATATTTTTTTAGCTAAGCTTCAGCCCTTAATTTTATATTTTGCATGTCTGTTCTTGCTTCCATAGTTTTGCCTGATCTTGTTCTTTTATCTATTGCCTTCATTGCAGTGCTCCGAGAACAAGGAATTGCAAGAAAAAATAAGTATCATGGAGCAGCAGTTATCTGCATCTTCTGGGGACAGGTCACTGGTAGCTTCGGAACATGAGTTGAGCAAACATCTTGATGAATTGAAAAACATAGTTCAGTCACAGGTGACATTTTTTAGACCGACACATGCTGGGTTTTGTTACTTATTATGTAGACATTAATATTAGTTGAAAAACAATCTAGTACCGAATCATACATGCTGCAGAGGGCAACATTTTTTTTCCAAGGCCAGAGTTACATGATGTTTTGCCTTCATATGCAGGAGGTAGAAAATGAAAAGTTAAAACTCGAACAGCTTCAGCTTTCTGAGGAGAACAGTAGGCTGCGAGTGCAAAATCATAAACTTGCTGAAGAAGCTTCTTATGCAAAGGAACTAGCCTCTGCTGCAGCAGTAGAGCTAAAGAACATAGCTGGAGAAGTGACTAAACTATCATTACAAAACGCAAAATTGGAGAAAGATTTGTTGGCAGCTCGAGAGTCCCTGCAATCTAGAGGCAGTGCCACTCAACATGCTAATGGCCTAAACCGAAAGTACAGTAATGGTAGAACGGGAAGAAGCAGTCGGTTTACAGGCAGAGCAAATGAAATGGGCTCTGGTGACTTCTGGTCATTTAGCCTTGATTTGGAAGATATGAAGATTGAGTTGCAGGCAAGGAAACAACGAGAGGCAGCTCTTGAGAGTGCTTTGGCTGAAAAGGAGTTCATAGAGGAGGAATACATAAGAAAGGCTGAAGAGTCTAAGAGAAGAGAGCAGGCTCTTGAAAGTGACTTGGCTAACATGTGGGTACTTGTAGCGAGGTTGAAGAAAGAGGCGGGAGCTATTCGAGAGGTGAATAATGATGAGAGGGATATTGGTACAGATAATGTGATTAGACATAAGCTAAATGGGTTTGATCAGAATGTGACCATGAAGGAGAGAGAAACTCTGAATGCTTCAAATTCTCCTGATGAGAATCTGGGGGAGCCCCTAGTTGTTAGATTAAAGGTAATTCTTTATCACATCTATGCATTTTGATCCCATTTTCGGTCTACTATCCAACAATATTTGCCATCAAAGTTTATCATCATACAGCCAAATACAAAGTTTACCCCCTGAAGGTGGCACTAAAAGTCTGCTTCAGCCCCCTAAAGTTGGGTTTTTGTAGCTCCCAACGCCTGAAAGCCACGTGTCAGCTTCTGGTTAGAGAGTGACATCTTTGAAAAGTCAAAACCAACTAGAAGCCGACAGGGGGGGGGGGGTTTGTTTGAGAGCTGCAGAAAAGCCAACTATAGGGGGCTGAGCTATGTTACTTGGACTCATCTAAGAGTATCCAATACGGGTACGGATCCGAGTATCGAGTACGGTAAAATTGAAAATTTAGGACACGTGGACCCTGTCCGAAATTTGGAGACGGGGACGGGTAAAACTAAAAATATATTTTTAGTATTTTACATATATATAAAATGAAAAGGAGAAATTCAAATTCCTTAATATAAAATAGAAATGTAAAATGTCTAACAATCATAACCATAACATTAAGAAATCACAAAATAAGTCCAAATCAAACTCCACAACTCAGATGCAAAGGTAGAATTGTTAATCAATTAATAAAGAGGAAAAAAAGGAAATAGATACGTTCATAGAAGAGATGAAGAGTCTCTGTTTCATTGGGAATCTAATTTGTTATTAATGTTAAATTGGTAATTGAGTTAAATTCCTTAATCATTGAAGGAAATTTGAGTCAATTAAATATTTTATTGGACGACAAGCAGATTTGAT
>CAOJBJ010271593.1:0-12779 GCA_948291685.1 Euphorbia celastroides
TGTCGTATTAGGGTAACGAAATAGCGTGATACTCGTTGGAAAGAAAGTAACAAGTCAAACAAAATTTTCAGTTGTGAAGGAAAAAGCCAAAATACAAAGGCGTTGACTTGGATGGTTATTTAATAAGGTATAGGCATCATTCAGTTTTTAATGTTTTTTTTTTAAATCATTTAAATTTCTAATGTTTTAAAATGGTTGTTTAAACTTCTAATGTTTTTAAAAACGCGTCATTTAAACCCCTCGAACATACAAACTCACTCTCACCCAATAGAGTGAGTTGCACTCGTTGTCACGTCAACAAGTGTCACCGACAAAATGCTGTCACGTCAGCAACCGTTGCCGGAAAAGTGTCACTGAAAGTCAGTCATCGCTGTAAAAAATGATGTCGGAAATTTGCCGTCGCCGGAAAAGTGCAGTCAGAACTCAATCATCACCGAAAAATTGTGCTGAAATCATCGTTGTCGATGGAAAGTATGTATCTCTTCAATAAAAGTTAAAGTTATCACGTCAGCTGTCATATAGGATTTAGAATCTTAAATAACGCATTTTTAAAATAATAAAAACTTAAAAAATCACTTTAAAACGTTAAGGATTTAAATAATTTTTTAGGAAACATATACGCGTAGAACCGCTACATTTGAAAATGTTGTCATAAGATGATAAATGATGACATTATTCCATCAAATGGACACATCACATCACATGGACACATCACATCACATGGATTGCCCGTATAGTACGGATTCTTAGATATCAGCATTTCAACCACTTTTGCCGCCTCCACGTATTCCTTCTTTTTTTATTTTCTGTTTTCTTAATATTTCTTTGCAGACTGGTCATCAATGAAATATTAATATATGATTTACATATATATATTTTTCTTATAAGATTTTTTATAAGAGATTTACATATATTTTGATTTAACGTGCATATAACTGCTATTCACTCTTAATAAAAGGAATTAGTATCTTTTTATTTTTTACTTTAGTACACATAACTCAACTTTTTAACTTTTAATTCAATTGGATTGGTGCTGTATATAGTTATGTTGTAGCATTTGGTTGTGGTTTGAAGACAAACCCAACGAAAGCTTCAAAACGACAGGGTCCTGTCGTAGATAAAGGGAATCAGCCTATAAGAAAGATGTTGATCGTGTTGCAAAATAAAATTATATACTAGGGACTAAAAATTGACAAATTATTTTTCACAAAGAATTTTATACAATAAAGTGAAGCACTAGAAAATACCATATTACATATTAATTTTAGTCAATATTTAAATAATCACAGTGAAAGCAAAAATCAAGCAATAAAAGGTTTGAAAGTTTATTTGTTTTGACTACCAGAAGTTTATTTACTTGGGAGTTAAATCTTCAACAAGATTTGATTTTTAAATATTTTTCATTTGAAAATAAGAACCATAGTGATGTGTTTTATGAATCATAAATTATGATTGAAGTTCAAAATGAAATGAGTAGTGAAGTGGCAACACAAAGTGGAGGTGGATGTTACAGTGGAGTGAATAATGTGGTGTTAGGGATACGGTAGATAGGAAAAAGAATGAGTAGTTTAGAAGTTTTTAAATTGAGTTGCTTTCAATGTATGTTTCATATTATAATGAAGATAAATTTGTACTATTTAACAAATGTTACATTACTTTACAACAGTGCTGATTGATCTCAACTTTATAAACTACACAACTATTCTATCAATGTTTTTTGACCATGCCCTTCACCTAGATTTGCCTGATGGCCTCCAATCAACATGTAAAGAAGTGAATCAAATCTATACTATATATAAAGGGATGGATACCAAGATTGTACTAGTATACATCGGTATAGTTCATGGAGCCTAGATATGTTAATTGATAGTTTGTTACTCGGACTTTGAGAGAGATATACATGTTAGGATTATGTTGGACTTTTGTTTGATTGAGAGAGTTAGGGAAGAAATAAAAGAATATAATTAGGTCATTTAAAAATAATTATATTTTTGCATGAATATGGTCAATTTAGCGCAAATTACTATTTTTTTTATTTAAATAGTGTAAAATGAGATAATACCTGAAGATAATCCGAATTTGAATTGATAGTCTTAAAATTACCGCTCATTTTATTTATTACATGTTGAAAAATTTAACAGTAGATGTCATCTAATTTGTAAACCATTAGGTAAATGGTACTACGTACCATTGAAGTAAAGTCAAACAAGGCACAAAAACAAAATAAAACTCGACGGTTAAGATTCATTTCATTTTAAAAATAAACATATTTTGGCATTGACTGTGTGTAGTTGACATTTGATTCCTACATTAATGTTACTACTACTATTAAAAAATGAATAAGATATAAACAATACATGTACGGCCATTGCCACACATTGATAAGTACGGCTGTATTATATTGATTAGATAGGCACTTTTATTCAAAATAAAAGGTGTGTACTCCATAACATGATAGGAACGGCTCCTTTTTAAAAAAACAATATACTTTAAAAAATCACAAGAAGTTGTACCAAAAGTACACGAAAAAAGTCAACTTACAGCTACCATGTTACCCTCTTAATCTCTTTATGGACTTTATTTTACAAATGGTTTGATGTAAGCTAATTTATCGAGACTCTTTTGAAGTTGTTTCGAATAGTCTCTCACCTCTTTGAATTTTTAATACTTTTCTTATCTTTCTGAATTCACAAAAATGTACCTATTAACTCCTTCAACTTAAAAAAATGCACCACTTTGCCCCCCTAAATGCCACGTGTTGACTTCTAATTGGCTTGACTTTTCAAAAATTCTTTTTTTTTTTTCCATCCAACTATAAGTTGACATGTGAAATTCTTAGATTTAAAGGCAATTTTTAGACAAGTTTGGGGGGGGGGGGGATGGTGAGAGGCTCTTATAAACAAGTTCAGGGGGTGAGAGGAATTTTTAAAAGTTCAAGGGGATGAGAAACTATTCGGGACAACTTCAAGGAGGTCCTGATACATTTATCATCATTAAAGGGTTTGTAATTTTTATTTGTAATTCATGTTCATAAATATAGACATTTTATTCATGAAAAAAGAGATAACTTCAAAAACAATCCTTGTGGTTTGGACCTTTTTTAAAAACACCCTTGAAATTCAAAACCCACCAAAAACATCCCTGAGCTAAGAGCCATTAATCAAAAGAAGGATTTTCAGTTAACAGCGTTAAAAAGCTCATGTAGCAAAGGCAATTTTATCAAAGTCTAAATTTTTAATCCATTTAACTAAAACATATTTAACCCTATCCATTTTCAACAAAACCCTAACCTAACAATCCATTTAACGAAACCCATTTAATGCTACCTAATCACTAGCCGTCATCGCTGGAAAATCGTGTTTCCAGTGACGAACCCTTAATCCCCGTCGCTGAAAAATCGCGTTTCCGGCGACAACCCAATCCTACCCAAATCCCCGCCTCCGCCATCCGTTTCTCCGATGAAACCCCTTTCTCCTCACTCGGCCATCACCGCCGATCACTTCTCTTCTCCCTTCACCCGACACCAACTCCTATTTCTGTCGGCCCCTCCTTTTTCCTCTCCTCATGTCGTCGGCCTCTCTCTCCTCCCCTTTTCTCGACTGCCAGCAAACGTGTTTCAGTGGAGATCTTGCCGGTAACAAAAAATCTTGGCGAAACTTGGCAGATTTAGGCGAGTTTCGGATCTTCGGCGGCGAGCTTCAGAAGTTGGGCAGATTTGGGCGGGTTTCAGTTGGGTTTAGGGTGGGTAATTGGGTAATTGATTTTAAATTAAAATAATGTAATTTGACCTATTTATCCTTCGTCACGTCATCAATTAACTGTTATTGGATGGAAAATGACGTTTTTGAATAACGGTTCGAAACCTCAAGGATACTTTTGGTGTGTTTTGAATCTCAGGAATGTTTTTGAGAAAAGTCCAAACCACAAAGACTGTTTTTGAAGTTATTCCAAAAAATATAGTCATTTTCTATAGTTATTCTTCTAAAGATACTACTAATACTTCGAAATTGATCACCATGATCAATGCTTCAAAGTTTTCCCCAATCGTAATCAAGCTCAAAGTAAATTTTTAATGGGCTCTTTACATAACTACTATAATTATAGGCCAGTCTAAGACCCTACCTAATTATTTTTAAAAAAACTATAAACAAATGTGTTTTTTTTATAGTTTTACGGGATTTAATGTGATTCTGAGATACAATGGAAAGAAAAAGCCGACGATATGTCAAGCTCCGGCGGCGGGACGGCCAGCGACGACAGGATGGTGAGCGGTGGCGGGACAGCGAGCTATAGAACGACGACGAGAAGGAGATTTGTCAAGTTTTTGCGGGATTCGCGTTATTCCGGCAGATCCGGAGAAACCGGCAAAGTGGAGCTGAAGAACGACGATAGGTCAACAAATGGCAAGATCAGTTGGCGAAACTGCGAAATCCGGCACAAATACGGTGAGATAGGGAAGCTGACGGCGAGAATATGGCGAGTTATTGCTTTTATTCGATGGAAATGGAAGATTTTTTTGGGTCTCTTTTTGCATTTGGTTTCGTGATTTAGGTTATTGTGTTTGTTTTTTTCCGCTTCAATGAATAAATCAACGATCTTGTAGGTGAAACAAAGGATTAAAATCAATGAAATCGAGAAATGAGAAAACAAAGAAGCTTATTGCTTCGTGAATTGCTCTTACTGTAAAAGAAAAAACCATTCTTGAATTGCACATTAGGCTCATTTTGGGGTGTGGTTTATAGGGAAATTTGCAGAAGAGACAAAAGTGTTATACCTTTTTTCGAAATCAGTAAAAGAATTTTAGAATGATAGTATAAAAGTTATACCTTTTTTGAAATCGGTATAGGACTTGTACCTTTTTCAAATCGGTATAAGAATCTTACAACGATAGTATAAAAGTGTTCTACTGTTTTTGAAATCCGTAAACTACTTTTAGAACGATAATGTAAAAGTGCTATATCGTTTCAAATTGATATAATTTTTTATAATTATAGTGAAAAACTGGTATACATTTTCAAAAACGGTATAATAATTTGAAGTAAAAAAAAAGGTTTGTCAAAAATATATCATCATGGATCTTATTTTAAATATAAAAATATAACGAACAAAATATTCTAAAGAATCGTGTAAAAAAAAATCAACGGATTGAAAGATATGACAGTTTAAAATTTGAAAATCAAAATTAATTAGCGAAAATGATAGTAGGGACCACTACAAAACAAGGAGTCCTAGATTTTATGAAAAATGTAATATTTTTTTAAATATTTTACTCCTTCATAATAAAACTATAAACACATCTCTTTACCCAGCATTGCCTACAATTATACTTTTTTATTTTATAAAAAAAGTAAACATGAAATAAAATATATAATTTTTTAATAACATACAGTACCAACATATGAAAAACACAAATAGAGTCTGATTCAAACTACTCATCTTTGCATCAAATAAATGTAACAGACACTAAAATCAACCTATGTTGTCTTTGACTCCATATCTCCTTATATGTTTTCCATTATTTTTACATGTTCACTTTCTTTTTCATAACTTTCACTTTCTATATCCTAATTCTTTATACAAAATTGGCAATGCATTTGCTTAATTCATATAAGCAAATTACATAAGTGAACTAAATTTTATTTCACCCGAAGCTTTGCTAATTATCATCTCACGTTCCAAACAAAATTTAATAATTACTTAACTATCATACGATACAATTTTTATATTATAAATTTTTCTGCCTTAATTTGCTTGAAATTGTTTTTGACATGCCACTTTAAAATATTTTGTCCATTTTCTAATCCAAACTAAATCGATGCTGATATATTTCTTTTAGTTTTTTCAAACTGCTAGACATCTATTAAAGGTAAATAAAATTACGAGACATTGGAATCAAGACACTAAAAACATTTTAACAATATGTCTAACAAATGTCTTATAGATAATGTTTCCAGCCTGTTAATTATCTCTCAGTTATATGCTTCATATGTATCAACTGTTAGTAAAGCTACAAAAATGAAATCAGAACACCAAAAAAAAAAAGGTTTAACAGATGTAATGCATTTGTAAAAGATGCATAGCATATGTTTGTTAGATGTTTGATAGCTATTTAATAGATATTTTTTCTAGACTGTAAATCTACTCCATATTTACTAGAACTCTATTAAAGAATAATAAACTACAAGAAATAGAAACCAAAACACCATAAAACATTTCAAACCAATTCCTAGTACACATTTCTAATACATTCCTAATAGATCTATAATAGATGGAAACTACAAAACATATCTCTAATGCATATATACATATATAACCCAATTCAACATGAAAAATTCTTTAAAAATTGAAGAAAAGTATTGCATCATAGATCCAGTTGTGTTGAGAAAAAACAAACAAAAAACTATAAAACGCAAACAAAAAAATCAACTGGTTATGAGATTAATGTAAAATATAGTAAAAGATACAAATGAGAGAAAATTAATTTTTAAAAGAATATTTTGTAGGTATTTCCTTGTTTTGTTAGTTAATAGTAGATATTAAAAAAACAATACAAAGTGGATAGTTCCCTAACTCGAGGATATGGATCAAACCCATCCATGAGGCCCATTCCCATTTGGGCCTAACAAAAATTTAAGGGAAAGCAAAGAAAAGTCTAAAAAATGTTAGTGAATTCATAGCATGTAAAAAAAATGGGGGAAGCAAAGAAACGTCCTAAAAATTAAGATGAAATTTAAAAAAGTCTAAAAACTAAAATTACACAATCAAATTGACATCTCTGGCGACCTCTCACCTTCCGGCGAAGCCTCACCGCCGAAAAACGCCACCAAATCTAATCACTGCCGAAGCCTCATCGTCGGACACCGCCACCAGATCTGATTATCGTCGAAGCCTCGCCGTTGAACACCACCACCATATTTGATCACCGCCGAAGTCTCATCACCGGAACATGCCACTATATCTGATGCTTGTCGAAGCCTCGTCGCCGGACATCGCCACTAGATCTGATCACCGTCGCCAACATCTCGCCCTCACCACTCCGCCGCTAAAGCCCAGCCGCCAACCCTCACCGTTTCACCCCTCATTAGATCTCGCCGCCGCCGACCCTCGCCGTTTCACTGGCCACCAGATCTCGCCATTTCACTCACAATAAAAACCCCCTGTCGGAGCCCCACCCTTTGATATCATCGTCCTTGAAGTCATGTCGCCAGATCTCACCGTCCCTAAAGATCTACCGCCAAATCTCACCGTGAGCCCTGCCGCCAAAATGTCATCGTCCTCAAGCTCCGCCGTCCGCCAGAACCTCTACCATCCGCCGTTACTCTTAACCAATGTCAACAAAAGCTAAAACAAAAATATTGAAAAGTGAAAGACAATATACCCTTTTTATGGTGCCTTTACCATTTTTAGTATACCTATTAATTAGTATACCCTTTTGAATTAGTATACCCATTAATTAAATAATTAGTATACCCTTTTTTATTTTCATCACATATATTAAGTCAACATAAACTCTTAAACCGAAAGTAAAAAAAGTATACCACGAGTAAAAAAGTATACCGAAAGCAAAAAAACAGTAAAAATTATTTCATAGGTATACTAATAAATATATTGAAAGTAAAAGTCAGTATACCAAATTTGTATACCGAATTTATAATAAAAGTAAAAAAAATTGCAAATGAGAAAAAAAAATGGTATACTTATTTACATACAAACTATAAAAAATAGTATACTTATTTTAAACTAAAAGTTAAATCGGTATACCAATTTTATTCTAGAAGTAAAAAATTCGTATACAAAACGTAAAATAAGTATACCAATTTTGTATACCAGTTTTCATTTCGATATAATTTGGAAAAAAAATTGTCAAAAAAATATCAATATGGATCTTGTTTTAAAGATAAAAATGTAACGAGCAAATTATTCTAAGGAATCGTGTCAAAAAAATTAACAGTTTGAGAGATATGATCGTTTGAAATTTTAGGAGAGAGGGAGTGGAGACCATCCCCTTCTCATTAACCATCCATTCACGTATGAATAGACCTGGGCATAAAGCTCGCGGTCCGAAAGCCCGCCCAAACCCTTATTAAATGAGACGGGTTTGGACAAGAATAATAGTAATAAAGTCCGATCCGGCCCGAACCCGTCGTGGTCCGATTAATATATGGAATGGTTTTGGATTTAATCCTGAAACTCAAGCCCGACCCGATTCAGTATAAAATATATTAAATAAATATATATTTACATTTGAATAAATGGGCCCATGGATTGGGTTTAGGTTTTACTTATCTTATAAAGGCCCGACCCGGCTTGAACCCGACTTTTATTTAATATGAATTGGGCTGAGTTTGGGTTGCACATTTTTTGCTAGGCTCGATGGGGCCCGGCCCGGGCCCGCCCGAACCCAGCCCACACCCAGGTCTACGTATGAGTAAGGAGAGTTTAGTCATTGTTACAAAAAATTTATATAATTAGACATACCAAAATCTTACTTAGTTTTTAGGATATTCATCTCAATTTAATGACTACTCTTTTCATAAGTGTTGATTTGTGGGGTCCGGCATGGGAGAGATTTATCTCTATAGTATATAGATATAATATTGAAGGTACATACTACAATATTCGTTTTTAGGTAGAAATGAAATATGATTAGCAAATAGCAAATATTTATGTTAATTTAGTTTATTTTAAATTTAAGCATACTATACCGAAAAGTAAAAATTGGTATATAGGTTCTGTACTATTTGTAAAAATTTATAGATCAAAAATAAAAATGGTATACTTATTTATATACAAACTATAAAATATGCTATACCTATTTTAAAGTAAAAGTTAAATCGGTATATCGATTTTATGCCGGAAGTAAAAATTGGTATACCAATTAAAATTTTGAAAAATAAAATCGAAAACATATGAATATGAATTTTGTTTTAAAGATAAAAATGTAACAAACAAAATATTCTAAGAGCTCGTGTCGAAAAAATTAACGGTTTAAAAAATATGATCGTTTTAAAATTTAAATTAATTAGAAGAGAAGTAGTGGAACCACTACCTTTTTATTTATATATTATTAAAAAATTTATATATTTTAAAAAAAATTTAAATATATTTATTTATATAGGTATAAATTTCACTTACTTTTTAATATATTCATTGCAATAACCTTTTCAAAACTTTCCACAACTTTTACAAGTAACATAAAAGTCAAAATAATGGTTACATTTACGTTCTTCCCTAGAAATATGAGTTGCGTCCAGTTCCACCACTATTGAGTCTGTTGTTGCTGGTGGTTTCAACGATGTCGGCAATACTTGACCATGGTCTATATGGAGGACTGCGTCTTCTTCTTCTTCTTTTTCAATTTATATTTTAGGATTTCGGCTATTTCATTTGCGAAAATTAAATCAAAATTGCTCTTAATTTATTGTTTCTTAAATCAAAGTTTGCATATTTTAGTTTGGTATCTTCTTTGTTGACTTTAGATACATACACTTTTTGACAAGGTTGTGAAATGGATTAGGATTTTTCAAAGTTTAAAAGTTTGTAAAGTGGAAAAGTTAAGATAATTCCAATCATTAGATTAAATAACAGTAATTAAATCTCAATCATTATTAAATTAAACTTTACAACTTTACTTACTTTAGAAAATCCTTTTCCGGTATGAATTACATGCGTACTTCAGGTTTTGAGGACAAAGAGATTCATGTGTATTTTAGTAGCTATTTTATTTATGTAGAGGTTCTATAGATGTTTTATAAATGATCAGTAATGATGAAAAAAACTTGAACTTTTATAAAATCTAAAGTTATACTGAAGTCATATATAATTTATACAAAATTTCAATAGAATATGTCTAGAACCTCAGTAGAGTCTTCAATCAACTTATTTCATAGGCTAAATTTGCTGGCTAAAATATTTTTACTATACTTCTATATAAAATTTATAAGAGTTATATACATTTTTTTAATTTCCGTTATATTTTATGTCAAAGTTTTATTGTGCTTTTATTGAAGAATCGCTTACAAATTAAAAAAACCTCGCAAAAAATATATCTTCATGAATCTATTTTAAAAAATAAAATGATAAGAATATAAAAAATTTATATTGTTATATATAAGAAATTAATGGTTTGCGAGATAAAATTTTAGAAAAAAAAGAAAGAAATAGAAAGAGGCTTGTGGGGGATTTTTTATGGAGAGCAGGGAAGTAAAGAGCAAATCAACTTCTAAAAACTACATAATGAATTCTTGTAGTGAACAATGAGTCAATCAAGCTAAAAAATAAGGATAACTTACATGGCATAACCAATATAAAATATGTATTTCGGCCAAACACATAGTCTAACAAAACCATCTCATCCACTGACCAAACAGCTAAAAAAATTACACTCGACACGTTCTAAATATCTCCCAGATATATTCAAAATATATCTTGGATATATCCAGGATATATGATGATATATCCGGCCACCGACGCCGTCACTGTCCGGCCGAGATCCAGCCACCATCGCTGCCCTGACCGAGCTTCAGGATATATATATATATCTAGGATATACCCACGATATAACAGGATATATCATATATCCTGTTATATCGTGGATATATGATGATATATCCAGGATATATCGTGGATATATCATCATATAACCACGATATAAGAACCAAATATAACACAAATCGCGAAAAAAGCAAAAAAAAAAAAATAAGACGAACAGATCTGGTGGCAGCGAGGCGGTCTCCGACGACGAGAACGGCGACGGGACAGCAAGTGAACGGCGGAGGGACGACAAGATCTGACAGAGGGAGGGTGAGATCCGGCTAGATTCGGTAGAGATCTGACAGATCCAGCGAGATCCGGCGGGAATTTAAGCGAACGACGGTGCGTGAACAGTGACGGAGTCGGCTAACAGCGAGATCTGACGCGGGGTAGTGAGATCCGGCGAGATCGAAGGCGAGATCTATTGAAAAATGAAAGAAAGATGAAGAGAAGAAGAGGAACATGTTCACTGTAAAATGAAACTTGGAGAAAATGAAGAGTGATAATAAGGAAGTTAAAGGTGATAAAGAAAGACATTAATTAGAGTAGGGTGTCATAAATGTAATTAATTTTAACCTTATTTCCTACCATATAATTTTCCCAAAAATCAATCTAAAATCAACAGTGATCCACATTACATATAGAGTACATCAATAAAGCCCATCCCATTTGGGCTGAATAAAAAGTTACGAGAGTTGATACTCAAGGCTACAACGAGCAAGTTTAGACCACGAGGACGATGCGCGTAAAAAAAGTTCAACAACTGCAAGTTCGAGACGTAGCGGCCTGGTCAGTAGCATTGGTAACAATAGTTAGTAGCATTGGATTGTATTGCAATCAGTATACCTATAAACTTGTAAGTGAAAAGATTGTATAAAGTCATTCGTTCATATTTTATAGTTGAGCACAATAACCAAATATTACTGTATATGGAAAAACAAAAGAAAAGATGTTCATTAAAGCACTTGGGTTAACATCAATTTTAAGTGGTATTTTCGGTTAGGCAGAATGACTGCACCATTTACACTATTTTGTCATATTTCTCTCTTAATACTGTTGTAGAAAAAAGAAGAAAGAGAAGCCATTCTTTTCATGAAAGTGGACTGTGCATTCAGTTGCACCGAATTGAACCGAACCGAATTGATGAAATCAAATTACCAAATTTCTCTTATAATTTTACCGAACTGAACCAAAAACCGACTTTTTTAAAAAATTATCGAACCGATCTGAACTAATATGAGAAATTAATTAAAGTGCACATCTTGATCTATTTATTTCGGTATTTCGGTTCAGGCCATATAAATGTAGCAAAATAATTTTCTGAACCGAACCGAAAACCGAATTTTGATTTAACATGTTACTGAACCAAATTGAACTAATATTAAAACCGAGTTAAATTGTACATTCTATTCAATTCAATTCGGTTTAAGCCGAATTATGCACAACCCAATAGGAAAGGGTTAGAGTGCAAATGTAACAGTGTAGTAGGGGTCATGTAGCAATTATTCTTAATTTCATGTTTCTCTCTTTCTTAAAAATAACAAGGCTTAGAAGTCCAAAGAGAACAAAATCATTCTAACCTCATATTTTCTTCTCCATTCTTTCAACTGTTGAGCTATAAACTCTATGGATGATTCATCTTTAAAACACAACCGCAAACCCAGTTATATATATTGCACAATTTGATTAATTTAATTTTTTAACTTTGTTTGCAAGATTTTTGAGATTGCAATCCTTTTCCTGTTCTGTACAACTAAATCCATGAACTAATTCTTTCAAGTAAAAAAACTATTTTTGCAATTTGCAGAAATGAATACTTATATTTTTGTAGGAGTTTGCTTGTCTGAAGAAACCTAAAAATACTATTTAGTTCACATCAACTATTAAAATGCTTGAGTTCGTAGAAACCTCTAATATGATAAAGAAAATTTAAGATGCAAGGTTTAATGTCTTTGTGTTTAACTCTCTAATTTCCACATATTGATCAATCTTTTAACTCATATGTATATGTGATATAATGAGGAAGTGTCTCCTCCATTTCAATTTACCCTTAGCAAGCTAGACATTGAATCTCAAAAATTACAAGAAATGAGCTATTATTACTCAAAAAAAAAAAGAAAAAAAGAAATGAGCTATTAAAAAAAATAAAACAAGTTATTGTAACTCGATGTTTGAGTTTATTTCATCCGTCATATTTCCTGAAGCTTGTTTTGAGTTCTATTAGCTCTAAGCCCCCTTATGGTATA
>CAOJBJ010271831.1:0-11268 GCA_948291685.1 Euphorbia celastroides
TTATGTGGACTATTGATAGTTCCCTCATGACTTGGAAAATTAAGCGTAGCATTTTTCCAATTGTCATAGCCAATTTCCGTGTAAGCTCCATCTCCCGTTCTATTGCTATTCTCATCAGGAAACAAATAGCAATAAAAGCAACATGATCTGTCTTTGGAAACACTATACTCTAACCAAGGATATTCCTTGTACCAGTTTGGGCTAAACCTCCTCAAGCTTCCAAAAAAATTCGTTTGAGGAAATGTATGCTCAGTTGGTTGACATGGCCCCTTAGCTAAATATCTTCTCCTCAAAGTATCTCTAATCTCAACCGGATATTTATCAATTGGTTTTCTTTTTCCCGGGTCACCGATGATATCATTATCGGATACATTAGGCTCATGTCGAGGCCTTTTCTCGGTGGGAGTAGGTATACTAGGACCTTCCGAAGGATTGGGATTGGATGAAGACCCTAAATTTTGCTTACTTATTGGCTTAAAAAACTTCTTCATAATGAAATAATTCCTAAAAAAAATAATATACAATGACAAAGTCACAACATATTCAATTCAATACAAAAAAAGTGCATAAAGTTCTAACTAATGATTAACTACTTCTATTCTATCAAATTTCACATTGAATTTCTCTAAAATTCTAACTAATGATCACAATGGCAAAGTCATGTTCAAACTCTAGTGCATCAAATTTCACATGGTCAAACTCACAATGGCAAAGTCACAAATTTCATCATGTTCAAACTCTATTAGTATACAATGGCAAAGTCACAAATTTCATCATGTTCGAACTTTATTAGTGCATCAAATCATAGTATAACATAAAATTCAATCCAATTTCATGACACTAATTCAATTCTAAAATGCCCTAATTCTCTCAATATACTTTGAAATTGAATAATAAATCACTAACATTTGAAAATGGTAGAGATTGTGTGAAGATCAAGGTGGCCGGAACGGCGAAAGGCGGTGGCCGACGACGATGAACAGCAGCCAGCAGGGTAGGGACGGCGATCAGGTTCTGTTCGTTTTGTGGGAACAAATCGCGTCAATTTGTTGTGGGGATTTGGGGAACAAATGTTTTATTAGATTTGGGTTGGAATTAGGGTCGGGTTTGGGCATGGGTTGGGTTCATTTAACCCGGAAATGAAACGACGTCGTTTCATTTAATAAAGGCCTAATGCCCTATTTGGGCCCCCAACTATTCTCCAGATTTCAGTTTGGGACCCAAACTTTACAAGTCACCAGTTTAGGTCCTCAACTATGAAAAAGTGGTGTAGTTGAGGGCCTAAACTGGTGACTTGCAAAGTTTGAGTCCCAAACTGAAATCTGGAGAATAGTTGGGGGCCCAAATAGAGTATTAAGCATTAATTCTATAATCCTACTTTGTTTCTTTTAAACGTCAAAAGCGGTGTTCGGATGAAAGGAAGGGACCTGGAGCTTGGACTAAGGCCTACGGCCTATTTCAGTTCAATTCATGTTTTGAACACCCCTAATGCCATCAAAGGTAACTGTGCGTACCTGATTTATTTACTTAACCCTTTTGTTATTGTAATTTTAACCTCCCCTTGATGTCACACTGCTATAGATTTTCCGAACTAGCTTTTGAAGATTACACAAAGGTCCTAACAAAATTGCGATTTTTTTGTGTCTCATATGACTTAGCTCACTTATATCTCTTGCTAAATTGGAGTGTCGCTTAAAATAAAGCTGCTTGAAGAAGCATTTGACCAACCAATCAATTGTTTTAGAAAGCAACAAATTGAATATCTAAACATAATAACATGAATAAAGAATTCATACTATGCCAAACTTGACAAATAAAGAGCACCAAAGTAACAATATTGAATTTCCAATCTAAAGTACAGCCTTCAATAATACATAATCAATACTACAGAAACATACATATCCCTCATATATATTGACAAAAAACATGAACTTAATCTTTCTTATCATATTTGGCCATGCATTCATTTTAAAATACCTTAAAACCTAGGTTAAGGATCATGCATTTTCTGAACTTCAATTCCACCAAAAACACCATACCCACTTTCTTCATCTCCATCTTCATCACTTGTTTGATCAAGTGCCATCAATTCTTCCTTATATTTAACACTACTAATCCTAGCTTCCATCATTTTCCCTCTTGGGTCATACCCTTTTAACATACTCACTACTTCCTTCATTGTTGGCCTTTTTTCAGCTTCGGTTTGCACACATAAAGCCGCTACATTAATAGCCTGCCTTAGCTGGTTTTTGTCAAAATTCCCCCGGAGTTTTGGATCTACAAGTTCCTTAAACTTGCCTTCGATAATAAGTGGCTCAGCCCATTCAGTAATCGTTCTTTTGATTCCTCCAGGGAGCTTCTCAATTGGCTTTCTTCCTGTGAGGATTTCTAGTAGAAGAATTCCGAAGCTATAGACATCACAGCTTTCAGAAACTTTGCCCCACATTGCGTATTCGGGGGCTAGATACCCTAATGTGCCTTTGACCCGAGTTGTCATATGGCTAACACCTTCTGGAATTAATTTTGCAAACCCGAAATCTGCTACTAGTGGCTCGAAGTCCGAATCTAATAACACATTGCTCGCCTTGATGTCCCTGTGGATTATGTGCGGTGTCACCTCATGGTGTAGGTACCTGAAAATTGTTATTATTTAGTTAGATGGATATTTTAGATAGAAAAGACGGATATTTTAACAAAGGGGTTATGGTATATTACAGGAGGCCTTGAGCAGAGCCAAGAACAATGTTCATTCGCCTTTTCCAATCCAATTGAACTTCAGAAGCAAATTGGCCATGGAGATGTGAAAGCAAGCTGAGATTAGGCATATAATCGTAGACTATAAGGCGTTGATCAGTGGCTGCACAGTACCCTCTTAACCCCAGCAGATTCTTGTGCCTTACTCTTCCCAGCACTTCTACTTCCACTGCAAACTCCATTTCCGCTTTCGAATTCATTGCTTTCAGCTTCTTCACCGCTATCTGTTTCAAATATTATTCAAAAGTTTCAGCAAAATTTGATGTTGACAGTCACCGATTCATAACTGAAAATTATGTTCTTCTATGAACCATTTTACTTGAACTTGAACATAAATTAGCAAATGAAAAAAAAGAAGTGAAAGAATAAAACAAAATATTGTACCTGAAGCCCATCAATGGTTTTACCCCAATAAACACTTCCAAAGCCTCCTTCTCCAAGCTTATTATCCTCACTAAATCCATTCGTTGCTGTGTGCAATTCCTTGTATGTGAATATCCTCCATGAATTATTCCCTCCTCCATTATTCAGATTTCTGTTCCCCCTGCTTTATAATTTCAAATTTCATTAATTACCTAAATAACAATATTTATGTTAGTGGATAAAATGCAAGTGGTAGCTGTGGCGTTAATTTGCATACCCATCATCAACCTTCTTTTTCCCACAGCAACTCAAAGCAGATCCCATATTGCAAAAACTTAGATTAATTTGCAGTCAGATTTCAATTTAAATAGAACAAATGTCAATTAAGTAGTTTCGAATTCAAATCTCAATTAGCCGACTATGGCCGGTTATATACAACTTTCAACGGTAATAACGATGTTTTAATAATCCAAGTTTGTTATTTGATTAGTCAATTGAATTTTTATATATAGTTTGTTTTATACTTTTGTTTTATGTAGTTAACACTATTTGATAGCATATCAAACTTGTGACGTCGATGATAGTATATCAAAGTTCAATTTCATGTATTTTATTTTTTTATAATTAGTAAATCTTTGAAGAGGTTGAGTTTCAAACCCATGACCTCCCACCAATACATTGAAAGGTATACTACTTGACCAAAAGTCAATTAGTAATTTTATATAATTTTTTTCATATTTGAAGTATATTTATTAGAAATCCGGAAGAATAACTAGTAATATTTCGAGAATTAGGCATGTATCCTGCTAATGCATCTATTATAAATATGCTATGCATTTGCTAAAACATTTTTAGGTCAAATATCATTGATTAAAGAGTTGTTAAAACTTAATCAAGAAAAATTTATGTTTGTTGGTTATAGAATAACGTTTCTTACATGTTTTGGTTACAAGTCCTTTACCAAATATGGCATCTATCTACCAATTCGACACAGTCCAAATAGTACATCTGTTAAAGGATGGGGAGCACGGTTCAAGCGTCAGCTCCTACAAAATGCTCCTAAACAAGAAAAAATGTGGCGTCAATCTTTTATAAACCTATAACACAAATGTTATAATGATTTTGGTGTTTTCCAAATACTTGCTCTTGACATTTTGAATAATTATTAAATTCTTGAAGAGGTTGGGTTTCGAACCTAAGACCTTCCTATATATGTAGAAGATACTTGTTCATGGTTTTTCGTTTTACATGTTCTACCAGATTTTCGTGCCATATGTGAGGACGCTATAAGTGTTTTAAACTTATAAAATTTGAAATGTTGACTTTTTCATAATCATGATGTATCCAAGTTTTTTAAACTTATAGAATGATATAAGATTTTATTTCAGTTTCAGTAAAGAATCAAAATCGTGTCTTACAATTAAATGAAAATGCTTTGAAGCAGTTTCGAGCAATGCGAAAAAATGAGTTTGTCTTTTTCTTTTTTGGAATCGTCTTTCCAGTTAAACTTCCAAACTAATCTCCTCATAAACTCTCTAAAACAGTATACATCAAATTTTAACTCTTACATCTAACTAATCCGGGTTAATTTTATATTGTTTTTTCAGTACCAAAACATAATATTACTAAACAAGCTAAAAAACTTAGCTTTTTGGAACATTCATCTAGAAAAAAATTAGCCATCAATTTGAACCTCCGAATGGGAAAGTATTGCGAGTCTTATCATTTAAGCCTAAAAAGAGAACTCTGGTTTTATTGAGCAACTGGGCAACTTTTATTAATCAGAAAACAATCTTTTATGAGGGTACAAACATTGACTAGGAAACACATTTTCCAAAATAGAAATGGCTTCGGCATAGAAATGGCCAAATGAGGTATAACATGAACTCCAAGCAAATCTATATTCTAATCTTATTACAGTATATACAACTTATAAATGAAAAATGTGTACCGAAAAAATTAAAACTACACCAACTTGGGTTGTCAAAATGGAAACGGAAAATGATAGGATTTAGGAGTTTCCATGCTGCCTACTTTCCAAGAAAACTAGACCCTAGACAAGGTTGAGTTCACCCTTTTTGACATCAAATAGATTCAACTGAATCGACACAATTCTTATTTGATCACAAAACAACCTTATAAGATCGACAGTTCAAATATTAATATCATTATAGAGGCATATGAAGACTTAAGGCTTGAAATGTAGTATACATGTAAGAGCTACCCGCAAGACAATGTCAAAGCATTTAACATACACTAGTGAGACTATTCCTAAGAGTTAAGGTCAGATTCGAAGCAATATTTAACCCATGCCAGTTTGGATTTCTAAGATAATTAACGTTTATGGTTTATGAATTTCATATACAAAATAAACTAAATTAAATTCATTCAAAATTGTGGATTCCAAGCACACCCTCACCCCTGGTTTGGAATCATATTTCTTGAAGGAACGCATTTCATTTTGGCTAATTTATGTAGAATTTTTTGCATGTAAAATAAATTGAACTACATCAAATTCCTTCAACAGTATTGATTCCAAAGATATCCTCAGTGAATTCTTCACTTCAAGGAAAATTCTGATAATAAATAAATATAAATTCTAACTAGGAGACAGACTAACCTCTAAATTTGGAATCCCCCAGTGCTCTTTCCCTTTTTTTCTCGCATCACTAGATAAATTCCTGCGAAAATCATTTCTACCCAAAAGCATGCAGAATTGTCGTGTTTCTTGTTCCCATCAATCGCAATAAATACATGAATGTATGAATCTAGCATGCATATCCACAACTACAACTGGCATATTAAGTCATTGAGCATACATGTTGATTGCCGATAGCATAGTTCATAGTGTTGAAGAAGATAATGGCTAAGCTGCAGTAAACCAGATCAATTGCCATGTCATTTACGAAAATCTCACTACAAGCATTCTGAAGTTTTAAACGACGGTTAGCTCAAACTTCCATGTAACTTCACTTCCCTCTGCAGTTCACAATGAAACACAAATTACTAATTACATTAATAAAGAGAGAAAATAAGAAATGGTGTTGCACTCACGTGTTCATCATCAGAGTAATATTGTCTCCTTTGAGAAGAATTCTTCCTGAAGATTAGAAAAGTTACAGTTCAGACTTTGAGAGAGCGTTAAAAACAAGGAGATTTGGAGTTTTATATGGTGATTTACCTAAAGATTTTTGGGTCTTCTTCTTGACATTGACTTCCTCGGCATCGTCAAGTACCAAATTCATATACTCATCAAAGCCCTGCCAATTAAGTTCAAAGCCACACTGATTCATGAGATACTGATTATCAATACAACTTTTAGCGATATTACTGCTAATATTTGAACGATACATGATATCATTATAACAGATCAACAATCTATAGGAGAGAGCCTAAAATATATCCAATAGATTTTAAAGTATCTAAAGACCCTTCTCAAATGGCAGTCTCAACAATGCAAACTTATACCCAAAAATCAAAGAAAACTAGTAATTAACAGTAATTATAACTACAAGTTTAATCCTTTACATATTCTCTGCCCTATCTCCAGTGTTGTTCCTCTCTGATGTTTGATCCTATTATTTTAGATCCTAGTTCTCTTTCTAGCCTAATATGTCAGATTGATTAATGTCAAATTGGTCACAACATGCTTGTTTAATTGGTAACTCAAAATACATCAGAAACTACAGAACATGCTTCTAACTATTCCTATAAGCTATAACTGGGCTATGTAAATCAGAAACCACATCAAAGTTTCATAATACAGGAAAACCACTGCTTGATAATGAAAAATCAGGCCAGAGCCAAGAACTTATATGTGGAAAACCAAGCAACAGGAGATATTCTTCACGAGTCACACTTTTAAGCACATTATACATCGACATTTGGAGAATACTCTGATACATTCAGACCATTATGGCTGAATAAAAGGCAACGATATTCAAGAGTTTCATAATTCCATATTAATTTATAAGAGAAACACTTCATACTCTAGCATTAAGGCACTTAAAACCTTTTTCCCAATAAATAAGCCTAATAGCATTTGCTAAGATGGCAGAAGAACAGTAAAGAATATTCAGAACTTACACTTTGAAGAAATCTGAAAATCAAGTTCTGATTCGACAGAATCCGGTAAGAGCAAAAAAATTACAAAAAAAGAAGAAGAAGAAGAGAAGCGGATTAGATACTTAAAAAGACGAAGACGAAATAGAGTAAAGTAGGCATTGGAAAAGCAGAAGCGAAATGGAGAGAAACGCACAATAGGTTGGGTCATGATCCTCTGGACCTTAGTACTCGCCATGGCTGGAAGCTCTGAAGGGTGGGGGAGTCGGAGTTTAGGTGGAAATCGTTAAAACCCTCAACTGGAGACCCAATCAAACAGAGCTCTTTGTTTCCTTTCAGTGGGGTTATTTTGGGCAACCAAAATGGACTCCATTTGGTTTGACCCGTATTTTATGAGAAGGTTTTGGAGGACGAAAATTAATCTACTGTCTCGTTACCATATTTCCTTCTATATCTCATACTTAGAAACTGGTGTGTATTATACATGATAGGGGAGAGCAATTTAATTATAATAGAGAAATTATAATTAAAAAGAAATTGAACCGGAACAAAAAAGATGTGGTTGAAGTTTTAGTCTAGTGGTTAAGATGAAACTTGTGACTTTTAAGGTTTTAGATTCGAATCACATCCGAGGTGAGTTTTCTAATGCAATCTTTTTATAAAAGAAAATACTTAGAACAAAAAAACACAGAAACGATATTATGGACTGCAATTTTGTTGTGTCAAAGTCAAGCTGTTGCAATTTTACTTGTAAGTTTTGGGTTGGTTCTAAAATTTATTTCCTTGTTCACATACTAATTTAGACGCTAAATATATAGGCCAGCATATCATGTCTTTTCCACTGAAATGATAAGATTTAGTTAGATATTACTTTAAAACGTTGCTCAAATTATATAAAGTGTCTGAAATGTATAAAAGCCAAATTATCAATTAGGCATAATTGCATAAATGTACTTTTAGTTGTTAATTTTCCTAATTTATGTCAAGTTATATTATTGTTGTATAATCACATTATACGTGAATCAATAATTTCAATAAACTTAAAATATAAGACTCCATCCGGTTACTAGATCCTGATTAATCCCCAGCTTTGGAGTTGCTCTTCCTGCCGACTAGCGCTTGCCACTTTTTAAAACACCGTAGTAAATAATTTCCCTAAATATCTCCCTTGCTAATAATTGTACAAGATTTGAATGCATTTTGATAAATTGAACTGACACGACAAACAAAACTCAGTTAACTTTAACAAATAACAATGTCATTTAACTAAGCGTTACAAATAGCTTAAAATTAACAGCCCCATGAAATGAACTTGATACAACAAATGCAAAGTAATAACGGCGTAAGGCAAGGTAATGCTAGCGGGAAAACAACTAGTTAATCTACAAGCTCTTGCTTAGGGTTAGTATACACTATAAGCCTGTTGAGGATCGTTGCTTATCTCAACTACTGTCCCAAAAAGTTATCTTGCAAATGTTTCCTAAAATATTAGATTTTAGCTTTGCACGGCACATTTTAGCCCTTTTCATAATACATAAAACAAAAATCTATTGCTCATAGAGAAAGCTGGGAAATGAAACTTTTTGAGACAACGGCATGAGAAAGCAATTTCAAACTGATCATATCTCGGTTTCATCAATCTCCATTGATCATAAGAGAATGAAAAGGCACTCTCTTGATTTCTACAAAAGATGAGTAGTCTTGGCTCATTGCTTGTTTCCATGGTTCACCATCCATCTGCATATATGCATCTTTCCATTCTCCTCCCCTTATTTCCAACCGAATTGCCGCAGCCTGTAACGTATCATTTTCATTCAATCATATTCTTGCATTAGCCAATTTTGGATGGGACTCAAACCCCGTTACCCGTAATCAATAACATTTCAAGAAATAATACCTGAGCTATGTGTTTGGCAGAGATGAGCTCAACCATTACAAAAGATGCATGCCACCCTTGCTTTAGTCCAAATATTTCCAAAAGACCATCATCTACATGGGCCTCAACAAATCCCCTCTGCAAAATATACATGTCACGTTTGATTGTTAAGTTGTTATAAAAACAAAGAAAAAAATATAACAAAAGTAACACAATAATTGTGAATTTGGAATGATGACGTGTCCTAATTGATACCTTTTCCAAGTACTCTGGCTTTGGCCGACCCCACGGATTTCTCCCACTTCCGTAGTTGTGAAGGTTCAAAATAACTATTGCCCTCACACTACAAGATAAAAAGACAAATAGTTAAATAATTAAGGCTATAAAAGAAAAAGCATAATTCCCGTTGAGCTAGTAAATGCAACGAAAATAAATATACACAAAAAACAGTAGTGCTCTACCTTTTGGGCACTGGAATCTGCTCCCATTCGGAGCAATTAACCTTTTTAATATGCATCCTCAGGATGTTTTTTAGGCCCCTGCAGCAACAATTTTGCACTAGATGAGAAAAAGGGTGGCTTGAGCATAGTTATATAATATGTAGCGAACAAATAGCCAGTATTATTGTCAACAAAATTTACTATACATCTCATTGTTTGTCCAAATTTATAATTATATTAGTTTATATCAGTTATTTGCCCTCCCAAAGACACATTAAAAGGGATAATTTGGTAGTGTCACATAATACAACTTTAAACGTTTTGATATTTTTCTGTCATTGTGCAAGTGATTAGAGCAAAAGCTTGTTATTTCAGAATTTGTGTTAGACTGAAACATGATTTCATTATGTTAGGTTTTAGCTACCTATAACTGGGTGAAAATACTCTTAAAAAAATTCTGTTTCAGTGTACATATCTTATAATTACTAATCATGAGCCAGAGAAGTTCAACATTATACTCCCTCTGCCTTGAAGGCTTTCTTACTTTCTAAAATAAATGCAACATATTATACACAATGTTGGAATTAAACTCAATTTCGGAATTTTTCAAGGCGTGTAACAATGTCACTTTCCTAAAGAAATATTTGCTCACTCCACAAATTTTCTTCAGGATACAATGAAGAATCTGGCTGGATCAATTATATAGATGAAGGCAGAGACAAAGCAGTTTTTGGTGTAACTGCAGTAGAAGTGGGTTGTTCTACTTGTAACTGCACAAACTTTCAACTAGTGGAGTTTGAGTTGGTAACTTCCAACTCAATTTCGTGTATAACTAGCGTTTTCCTGTCTCGCGCACGGCGTGCGTCATACCGCACGACGTCGTGCAGTAGACTGGGCACAGTTTCGCATCCGTGCACGGCGTGCACCACACACGCACGAGGTCGTGCAGTAGTCTGGTCACAATTTCGCATCCGCGCACGGCGTGCACCACAAACGCACGAGGTCGTGCAGTAGTCTGGTCACAATTTTGCAAGTGTGCACGACGTGCACTTCACACGCACGAGATCGTGCAGTGAACTGTCCACTCCTTGATATGGGATATTGAAAATGCTCAACAATCCCCCGCCATTTTCAATGTAACACAAAATAGTTCCTTTAGAACAATTATAACATTATATGCATAATAACGGTATCTTGCGATTTGAACCATTAATTGTGAAAAATTCATTACATCATATTAGAATTACATGGTAAATAAATTTTTGAATCATAAATTCTATTCGATATGTAGCATAAACTTTCCATGCATATAACATACACCAGCAGTTTGCTTTACAATATCTGACACATTCAATATAGGCCTTGCATCCCGTATCATTTATGAGTATTTTCGGAGCCAAGCCCTCTAACCCCTTGAAGCGGTCGTACTTCAACATTCACATAGGTGATCTTCATTCTAGTGCCCCCGCTATTTAGCACTTTTGAAAATCATTAAGAGTTAAACTCAGCCTTCCTCTTACAAGCAGGTGCCATGCACTAATAACTTTGGGATGAAAATGAAACTTAGTGCAAACAACCAGTCTTATAATGAATTGACTACATTGAACTCAAGACTTAACGTAATGTTAAGCTTCGAGTTGAGGTTCCATTATTGGTGATTACTGAAATATGGGCTTGAGACCCATCCCCCTTGATGTTTTGTTCACCAAGTCCCTTGGAAGTCTTTTAGTTAAAGGGTCAGCCAAGTTTTGAATAGATCTCACATAGTCAATT
>CAOJBJ010272439.1:0-13194 GCA_948291685.1 Euphorbia celastroides
TTTCATTCTTACCAGAACTTTTGTGTGGAATGAGATACAGTGAAACCATTTAATTATGTTGTCTAGAAAAAAAGCTCATGATTTAGAGAATAGTGAACCATGTAGGGATCAATTGCTGATCATTCTCAGTGATTTTGTCAAATAGTCTTCACTTTTCAATTGCTTATTATCTCCTGAGTATGAAAGTCTTTAGCATATGCGTTATTCAAACTCATCTCCGCGACCTCACTTTATTTGTAATAAGAGTTATATTTTATAACTCTTGTCTCCATAAATACTCTTGAGTGCCATTAATCTCTTCTTACACACATCGTTACTCAACCGCGAGTTGTTTTAAAGGCTTACTTAGCACATAATTATCGAGAAGTGTCTAAGTGCCGAACGTGGAAATTCTACCCACGTTACAATGGGCTCTCTTGGGTTCCTTCGCTTTTCCTTTAAGAATAGTTATGTTTTGACAATTATTTACTATTTTCATAATATCGAATTTAGAGTTGGAATATCTTTTGCATAACATTTTTCGAGTTGTTCCAACCATTCTTCTTCTGATCCCAAAAACGGAAAAGGAGATAATTTTTAACAAAGTTTTCATGTCGTTGATTCCTTAAAGTAGTGCTTCTTCCTCTATGCCGCCTATAGGTATTAGTGGGGTACCGTTCAATCTGGAACCTCATAGACCTTTTATTCAATGCCAGAATTCACAATTGAAGCATTTAAGGCTGCATTAATCGCGGATACAAGATAGAAAAAATTGTTTAATTTGTTTATAAACTTAGATACTTTACCTTCAACAATTTTAAATCGAGCTCTTTCAAATCTTTCTATCCCGCGCAACATCCAGTCAAAAAAATCTTTCTTTAATTATTCATTTATTAGGAAAAGGCAAAGATGAACTCAAAATTTTGGAAAAACATGATGGTTTGAAATAGAGAATGATGTCTCAAAAAGGAGAGAAACCAAACAAAAAAGTTAAGATTATATTTGGGTATTATTAACATGATTATTTTCAAGGTGTAGCGTGCCCCAGCTTCTATATCATTGTCCATGTACTGGAAAACTAGCCCTATTACACTGTACACATTATCTTTTGTTGGCCACTTATTTGAGCATGTTTGGTTGTAATAAAATTTTCACTGTGGTAAATTTGTTTTTGTTATTTAATTTATTCATCATAACTACTAGTGTCTTAGAAAAGTCAAAGTTCTTGGATTCTATGAACTTGTAACTTGATTGATGTCGTTTAGGTTTCTCAAGTTCTGATATTTTCAATAAATCTTCCAACTGATCCATTGAAACAACTTAAAATTAGGGTATAAACGTAATGAATCCAACCGAATTTGGGAACCGAATTGAATCGAACCTAACTAAATTAGGTTCAGTAATTGGTTTCTGTATTTTGTTAATTCGGTTTTTAGTTCGGTTTTCGGTTCAAAGGATAAAAAACTTAATAGATCGAGAACTGAACCTAATTAAATTATTTATAAATATGTTATAAAAAAAAACTCATATCATTCATTATTCTTATAATCATGCCAACACCTTACTAGACAATAAAAATTCAAAATCAATTATTTTTTTAAATATTTCTTCTCATATATTGGGATAGAAAAGTGTAAAAAAGAAGCAACTATGGAGCGTAATAATTATTACTTAGGAAAATATGTGAAGAAAATATATTTCGGGTTTTTTAGAGAATCAAATCGAACCGAACCTAAATATTTCGGTTCAGTCCGGATCGAACTTAATTTATTTAGGTTAGGTAGTAGGTTCTTGTGTATTTGCTATTTAGATTTTTGGTTCGGTACGTGAATCGGACCTAGATTTCCTCTCCCCTAGATCAATCCATCCTTTACTCATCCAACGGTGATAAAGACAAAGTAGTGGATATTCAAAGTAAGGATAAAATCTCCTTACAATTAATATTCGAATACAGTTAGTAATACGACAATTATGTTGAGGAACAGTATATCATGTACTTCCTCCATTTCTTAATACTAGTCATTTTAGTTGTGTGCACACTAATTTAGGAGCAATTAATTATAGATGTAAAGCATCAAATTAACCTTGTATTTCCATTAGAATTAAGGAACAATTATCAACAAAAAAGTTATTGTTTGGAGTAAATGAGGGAAAAATAGGAACAAATGGAAAAGAATACCTAGAAAATAAGAAAATGACAAGTAAAAAGAAAAGAGAAAAATTTGCTACAATGACTAGTATTAAAAAATGGAAGGAGTATTAGATAAAGGAAGTTTTTACATAATAAGATTATAAATTCTAATATACAAAATACAGTCATGCATTATTTAGTCCAACCGACACTTCTATTATTTCAAATAGGGATAATCAGGAATTGAGTCATACTTCTCAAAATTCTAATACTTGAAAAACAATTGTATATTACTTCTAATACAAGAATCCTTCTTATAAAGTGATACAATAAGAATATGTCACATAAATTAAATCACAAATAAGTTCATTTATACATAGTTTGGTAGGTCTTACATTACACCATGAAACATGACTAATTGACTGTTAAGCAAAATAACGATACTTATATCGCTAAAATTCACGGAAATTATGATCAAATGCACAAAAGCAGAGTTAGTGCGCCGACCAAAATCACCAAATGTTTGCATGGGAGGTTAATTATATGTCCAATGATGGATTTATGATACACATCCTTCCTACTTTCCCCCTTTTTGGGATTTTATTTTGTTTTTCTTATCAGCCGTCCAATATTCATAGTCAAACGAATTAAAGTAATCAAACAATCCGGCGACAAGAAAAGTGACTTCAATTTTATGGGATAAAGATTTGGAATTTTGCTTCCTTTCATTTTACTTAATGAATAATATTGCTCAATTTTCTTTGAAGTTGATATTTATAGAGAAGATTGGCCTAGTTTCAAAAAAGCAAAATTGTGGTGAAAGAAATGGAACCATTATTAGAAAAATGCAGTGTTTTAAAAAGCGCTAGGCTCTAGTCGGGCGAGAGAGGGTCTCTAGGGTCTAGGCGAGATTAATCGGAGCCTAGGCGGGACCTGGACTTTGATCTAGGTAGAGTTCATTTTATTATTGTATTTATATTTTTTAAATGTATTGAGATTATGAATTCACTTAAAAGGTGAATGAGATAAATTTAGTTGAAAAATAATTTTTGATATTATAAAATATTAAAACCTATATTTGAAATAATGTTCGAAGGATAACTAGATGCTAGTTAGATGGTGGAAACATTATTATTTGTGATATATAATAAATCGTTTCTCATTTTGAGACTCAAAATGAAAACTATATTGTCAAACTACTTTAATATACCCAATTTTTATCAACAAAATTACTTTTTTATGTGTAAAATAATTTAATCTTTGTTTATTTTAAATATTTATATCTATAAAATTATAGTTCAGGCCTTATCTAGGCAGAAAAAATCGGATTAGGCGGTCTTAGGCGGCATCTATGCGGTCTTAGGCGGCATCTAGGCGGTGTCTAGACGGCACTAAATCGACCCAGCGACTAGGAACGCCCTAGGAGCCCAAAGTTGGACGGCAAGCCTAAAAATGGGGCCTAGGCGGAGATTTTTAAAATACTGTAAAAATGAATTTGATAAAGTAATAAACATCAAAAAATGAAATGGACATTTCAACTAAAAGAGAGCACCTAGTGTCATCATTTGGTCCTTTTGTGGAAGGCCAAAGTCAATTTTTGAAATACGGCCAAGATTTTTACTCAGCAACACCTATAGTTGTCACAGAAAATTTCCTCAGTCTCTCTTATAGTCTTATAGTAGTATAAGTCTTATTCAACCTCTTAAACTTGGTAAAAGTATCTCTCAGTCCTCTCATTACCACGTGTCAACTTTGTATTGATTTTAAAAAATAAATTAAAAACTAATTCTTTAAAAAGTCAAACCAACAAGAATTTGACACGTGACAATGAGGAGGTTGAGAAGTTCACTTTTATCAAGTTCAAGAGAATTATATAAAACTTCTGCAATTATATGAGGCCGGGGGGCGTTTTGTGCCAACTATAGAGGATTTTGATGTGTTATGCCGTTTTCAAATGGTTTTTTCAGACTTTTATTTCAATAAACATTTTTCTTCAAAAAAGTTTTGGTTCAAAATTTATATAAGATAAATAATTTTCTTATTGTAAAATAGTATCAAACTAACCTTCTAAAATTTATTATTTGAGAAGGATATTGTAATAAAGTTGTCTGGAGCAGTAAAAAACAACCTCAAACTAATTAAGTCGTAGTACCCTTTCATATTCAAGCTAAGTAGGCTTTGTATATTCTATATATCCACCAGTCAAAATTGATCTTGGTACCCGTAACTAATCATGGATTTCAGCTCTAACAAATGATGATGCCTTTTAGGTTTAAGATAAATAAGTTTGCATGTTTGAGATGGAAAACGGTATATATATGGTTAAGTCTTTGTAGCCACTATTTAGAGAATGATAGCCTTTTGGCAGCAATAATCGTCATATAATATAGTGATTTTCTTGGTGAATACAATTCATAAACATTTCACAAATAGAAAGACAAACTGGGATGGATCTACGAATCCAATGTTAGTTAGTGATCTTCGATATGAGTCATATTTGGATGGAAATTGATTAAATATATATTAGACTGTTATTTAATTTTCTCACATCCAGATTTTGTTGTGTTAAGAAAAAGTACCTACAGAAAGAAAATCTGAAAACATACTCTTTTAGTTCGAGTGTGACAAAATACATATATAAGAAGCATGAAAATTCAACTTATCTTAGTATAATTCAAGTATGGACTGATAATGGGTGAGTTACGTCCCTTGCCTTGGCGGAGGGAAGTGTGATTAGATTATTTTTGTTTAAGACACATATAATTAACCTTTAAGCTATTTCATGTTCAAACTTTTTAATTTATGGTGAAAACTTTAATTTGGGGGTTTTGACTATATTGATGAAAGAGGACGTGAAGAGTTTGAATTAGGACAAATGCATCGATTACTTATCCAAATTGGTAGAAAACGTCAATTACCACCCCAATCTTTGAGGTTGGACACATAGCTCTTCCAAGATGGTAAAGTGGACACATAACTTTCTCAAGTTGGTAAAAAAAGTACAACTTAAATCCCCCGAGCTGATATGACACTTTTTGATTTTGGGGAGTTATGTATCCACTTTTGCCAACTTGAGGGAGTTATGTGTCCATTTTTGTCAACTTAAGAAAGTTATATTTCCACTTTTACCAACTTGGAAAAACTATATGTCCAGGTTGAAAAATTGAGGTGACATGCAACTTTTTCTGCCAATTTGAGAGAGCAATTGATGCGTTTGGCCGTCTGAATTACATGGGAAAATATTAACGCTCTCCACTTATTTATTTTTTATTTTTTTAATAACCGACAACAAATAGGAATATGCGAAAAAGTTTGAGTTTGCATTAACTACTGGAAAATTGTGTTACTCTTTCTCTGTGTATTTTGTAAGTGATATTTTCAACTTGTTTTTCATTAAGTTTAGTTTAGTTCAAACTCATTAAGTTTCAGTTTAGTTCAGATAAATTAAGTTTTTATTAAGTTTTAAATAACGTGCATTCAATTTATTTAATTTCAATAAATTTTTAATAAGAATAAAGCTTATTAAATTTCGAATCATTTGAATCTAATTTTAATATCATTAAGTTGCAATAAGTTTCATTAAGCTTACATTAAATTTTTGAGTCATTAAATTTCGTCCTTCCACCATTAAGTTTCAGTTTAGTTTCGTTCAATTTAGTCCAAAAGAACAGGACCATTTTGTAATGTACTTATACTTTTATCAAGGATCAAGTGTTTACAATAACTCAAGAAAAAAATTAAGAGATAAAAAGACTCAAACATTAAAAGTGATTTCATTTATTGAAGAAAACCTCAACATATATGAAGTGTGAACCATTAATACTCAAATGAATGGCGTTGACGAGTTGAACTTTTAACTAGAAATTGTTTTCACCTGTAGAAATTTATTTCCATTTTATCAATGTTATATGTAATTGTTGCATGTACGTTGAGCACACACTTTTGACAACTAACACTATAACATAAAGAAGGCAAGCAGACTGCGAAGGTGATATACGTTGCAAATTAAATGTAGCATTCAAAAGAAAATCATGTAAATAGTAATAATTCAAGGGGTAGCAACGCAAGAAAAAGTAAAAGAGTAAACAGGCCATGCCTTTGCCTGCCATTTCCACTGCTTATCATTATCCATATCCGTTGTCTGTCTCCTCTTCTTCGTATTATACAAACATATACATACATATATACACATATGTTTCACTTCCATCATGCTCTTGTCTTTTCACTCTGTTCTAAACTTATCCATGCCCTTAATTTCTGTCTGCTATACAGTTTTTATATTTTGAATTCGAGGGCAAAAGTCATGTACAATCTCGAATTGATGTTTTTACATTTTTTTAAGTGATGCAATCTATAGTTTCGTTCAAAAGAGATTGGAGAATATTCTGCAAGAGCTCAGCCTAAACGACATCTTTTCCTCAATAATTAAAGAAAGTAAAGCGAACGAATAAATCGAAAACATCATTAGTGTTTGTACCAAGACAACTAATCTATTATCCAAACTAACTCTTTGCCCCCCTTTTCTTTCAAATCACACAGAATCACATATTTGATTCTGATCTCATTAAAACACTAAAAACCCTTCACATTTACACATAACACATTGCATAGTAGTATATACTATGCATCTCAAAAACCAATAATACAGCAAAGACATACACTGACACAAATATTAACAAAAGGAAAAGAGATTATTTTTCAAATTATTCAATTTAAACTGTGATGGAATATCCATAGTAATCAGGTTGGTTGAGCGAGTGATGAAGGTTGAAATGGCCAGAGTTGCGCGTTTTTAACTTTCGAAAGACTAGCAAGAACACCTTAAGGAGTCACATTCCCTTCCACTGTTACTTTCTTTGTTGCCAAATCTATGCTGAATGATCTCACTCCTGCATTCATTTCTGAATTAATTTATATTCTATCATTAGAGAAATGCAAAATGTAAACTATATATGGAAAGTGACCTTCCATTTTGAAAATATGTTTCCTCACTTTTCCTTCACACCCCTTGCAATGAATTGAGACCCACAGAACAACCACCTGCAACATTTTTGTGCTAAACATCTCAATAAATTGCAAAAAAATGTCCATATTTCAACATAAATATATAACAAAGAATTAACCTGGTCGCTAGAGCGAGCTGAGGAACAAGATTTAAGAGCAGGAGAAGGTTTAGAGGCCGAAGTTTTAGTACGAAGTTTATCAGGTTTCGAACTCAGATCACGAGAGAAGGAAGAGGAAGTGGAAGCAGAAGAAGATCTAAGAGGAAGTTTCTTGAGAGGCTTTGAATCAACAATCAATGCAGAGGATTCATCAATCCAATCAATGTAAGGAACTTTATCACTCAAAAATGGTTTTGTATCAGTATCAGCACTGCTTTTTCTTCTCGATTGATAGCTTGGCTTCTTGTTGTAGTAATCATTATAAGATTTTCGGCTTGAAGAAGAAGAAGAAGAAGAAAAGGATTTTCTGAAGTTGCGGTGATGATTGTAAGGATTTGGGTGAATGGGAGATTGGGAAGAACAAGAAGTGATCCAACGGTCCGAAAGCCTACAGCTGCTGCGGACCATGGATTTGTGGTCTAAGCTGGAGCAAATAGCGGTTGAAGAAGGAGAAGAGCAGAAAAAATCAAGTCTTTTCATGTTTTGGTGAAATTGTAAAAGCAATAGATGGATGTTCCCTGCATATGCTTTTCAAGCTTCAAGATATATATAATGGCTAAATGCATCAAAACCCCCTCAAAGTTGGCAATTTTTGCCGCTTTCCCCCTTCAACTTTGAAAATAACCTATTATCCCCTTCAAGTTGGCAAAAACCTACCGATTACCCTCTTCAGTGTCACGTGTCAACTTTTGATTAGATAGAAAAAAAATAAAAAATGGCATCTTTTAAAAGTCAAACCAATCATATTGTGATACGTGGTATTGAGGGAGGTAATCAGTAGAGTTTTGCCAACTTGAGAGAGGTAATCGGTCATTTTGAAAGTTGAGGGTGGTAAGTGACAAAAACTGGCAAGTTGGAGGGGGTATTGATGCATTTGGCCTATATATAATACTAGCGGACGTTGCCAACCCTACTGTTAGGGCGGGGCTGAATTTCTCCTCGGCTTTTATTTTAGGCTGAATACATAGTTTACTTTCTAAAGTTGCACCAAAAGTTACTGTCTCCGAACTTTTGAATGTTGTTCCAAACTTGTTAAAGCTGATTTTTTAGTCCCAACCCCTTAATGTCAAGTGTTAGCAAACATGTGGCAACTTTTTTAAGTTAAGAGTCACAAAACGCCAACATATATTAGGGAGTTGAGAGAAAATTTTTAAAGTTAATGCAGCTGTAAATTTTTAGTGTCAACTTCAAGAGATAAACAATACATTTAACCAGCGATTAAGATGCATATGGAGTACCATTTATATTTTAGAGACGATGAAGGTCATAACGGAAAGTATATTTAAATTATATACTCGTTACTAAATGTAAAGTAAAGATGATTTGGATATTAAAAGAATTTAAGTTAGTGTTTTAAAAAGTGTTAAACCCAAGTTGAGAGGTCTAGAGCATATGGTCTCTAGATGGGACCTGAACGGGTTTCTGAGGCAAATTAATATTATTTATTTTTTGATATTTATTAATAAATACAAAAATATAATATTATAAAATTTTTAAAAACATAATTTATTTAATCAATTTTTAATAAATCGAGTGTTCTTAAAAATCCTGCTTAAGTCCAACCTAAATGACTACGTAAGCTGTTTTTTTTTTTAACATTGGCTTTGCCTAGGACCACCTAAATGAAAATTTCGTTCAGGACTGCTTGACTATAGAAAATTGCAGCAATGTAATAATGCCTAGCCGATTTTTTAAAACACTGATTAAAACTTACAAGAAGTGGTGGAAACCGGAAAAGGACTTTACACTCTCGACCATGAATTATAAGTAAACTGAAAATATGAAGGAACAAGAAAAGAAAGGAAGAAAGGGAAAAGCAGATAAGTGGACCTAGAAGAAGAAATGAATAGCTAGTGGACAATGGAAGATTAGAGAGAAATCTGGATTTTAAAACATGTGATTATCTTTGTTAAAAAATATAAAATTAGAAAAATATGGAAAGTGGGGATGTGATCCTTTGTATGAAATGATGAGTAGCACTAGTTGGGAGCATGGCAAGAAAAAAGTCCCAAAAATGGCCTTTCTTATTATTAGTTCATCATTATTCTTATTGGTTTCTTTATCGATATAGGCAATCTATAAACTTCAAAGCCGAGTTAATGTCTGTCCCATTGCCCTTAACTCCTTAACTAAATGCCAAGGAAAATTTCTAATTCACATATTCATTAACAATTGGAGTGAGAAGTTTTTCATGTGACTGTTCATCATTTGTTTTCTGTATTTTAAGAAACATTATTTGGAAGTTTAGTGAGTTTTTGTTTATAGTAGTTGAAAGTATTTTAATCTTTTTCCTTTTTATTTTCTTTATTTGCTTTTCTTCATTGTACGTATTTCCTTTCTTATTTGATAAAATTTGAGTCCGATTTATCGCCCTCAAACTTTATTAAAAATTTGAAGTTTTGTGGAGTTAAAATAATCAAAAGGAGAGGTTAAATGTGTTAAGATTAAAAGGGAAACTTGTATAATTAGATCAAATTTAACTTTTGATTTCGAATAAATATTCACTAACACAAATTTATGTCATAAATGATCAAACGACAAAACTAATACCGTCAAATTATCAAAAACCAAAATAATGTCATTGTATACGTTGTCTATGCATATCCATTACATATTCAATACAAATGTTTTATATATGTTTTACATATCAATCACATATAATTTACATATCATTTTGAACTGGTTGAAGCAGTTATAAAAACATTTCACTATACATTCATTCCGCATCCATTTACATATCCACTACATATACATTATATATTTATCATGTAGCCAATACATATCCATTAAATGTTATTACAGAAAATTACGAACTGACCTTAATTCAAAAAGAAGCTCAAAAAATATCCCACTACACATTCACAACACATCACTTATATATTTTTTTATATAATTATGGCTAAATGCACTAATTGATCCCCCAAGTTGTAAAAAAAAAAAGTCAGTTGTCACCCCAACCTTTCAACTTGGACACATAACTCTCCCAAGCTGTAAAAAAAGTTAGTTGTCAAACCAACCTTTCAACTTGGATACATAACTCCCCCGAGTTGACAAAAAGATACAACTTAACTCTCTCGAGCTGACGTGACACTCTTTTACTGGAGGAAGTTATGTGTCTATTTTTGCCAATTTGAGGGAGTTATGTGTCCACTTTTACAAACTTGAGGGAGTTATGCGTCTACTTTTGTCAACTTGGGGGAGCTATGCGTCTAATTTTGCCAATTTGAGAGAGTTATGTGTCCAAGTTAAAAGGATAGGGTGTCATGTGACTTTTTTTGCCAACTTGGAGGGCAATTCATGCGTCTGGCCTATAATTATTATATAACTATTACATTGTCCTGACATATATTATATGTATGATTTTCATTATTGGCACTACTAAAGGAAATATATTATCAAACACATTGTATGCGGGGCATTATTTTCCTTTTCAAATTCAACAAGCTATTCACTTTCCATTTCATCAAATCCAAATTTAGTTTCATCAATTCCATTCACTTTCAATTTCGTGAATCCCTTTCAAATCAATTTTGATTACATTAGAGCAATTACCAATGAAGCAATTAGAGCCGCTCTCTATTTCAATTTCTAATTCAATTTCGATTAGAGCTTGAACCTTCAGTTTCAAATTCAATGTAATTAAAGCCTCCACCCATTTTAAACTCGATTTCAATTATAAAAAAACCGCTGGAGCTTGTTGTTTTGCTGATACTCAATCTCGATTCCTCAGTTTAGAGTCCCCACCAAGCTAGTAGCACTGGCAGTGGAAGAAGTTACGGGGATGCAGGCGGAGGGAATATCGCGGTAATGGTGGTGGTTACGGTTGTGTTAGTGGTGTCGAAGAGATTATGGTGCTGAAGAGAGGAGCCATTGAAAAGGAAGAGTAAGAGGGGAGGATAATCAAGGTATTAAGTTAATTTTGATAAATTTTTTGTGGTCATTTTATGTAAATAGTTTAGCAAAGTCATATATACATGTCAATTTTCTTAAATTAAATATAAGTATCATATTAATTATATTTGTTTATTTAAATTTTGAAAATAATGAAATGAATATAACCAACAGCAAAAAATTGTTCAATCCAACTAATTCCAAAATCTTTCCCTATGAATAATGACAAACAATAACCTTCTAGTTGAATGAACACGGGAAGTATCCATTAAAGAACTTTAAAACCTTTTAATTTTTTTATTTGACTGTTTTAAAAAATTGTTCTTAGGAAATCTACTGCTTAGTTACCAAACATGAGATGAGTATTACTAGATTTTGTTAGTTAGATTATTTTAGCTTGACTTGAACTTAATTTGATATGTATTGTTAAGGGTATATCAACATTTCCTAGGTAACTTAGTTAAATACCAGCTTTTGGACTATGTTTCAGCCTAAATTTCAAAACATTTCAATAAGTTTGATAAAATAAAATATTCATTCAATTTACGTTACAATAGATCTTATATTGGCTTTCTATAGGCTGTTTTGATTTTAGTAGTATATAAAAAAACAAAAAGTAAAAGTAAAAACTGAATAGTTAAGAAAGAAAAAGTGAGGTCGTTGGAATTTACCCGTAAGAATGAGGAAGGTGCAAACCAGTTCAAATTTTAGTTATTATAGAAATCTAACAGAAACTGAATACATTAAATAAAACAAATATAAAAAGAACAATTTACATACTTACTATTGGCCCACTTCTAAAAGCCCATTAATATATCTAAGCCCACAAAGTAACAAACCTAGAGGAGGAAAAGGAAACAAAACTTTGTTTTGTCCCTCCAATCGGTAAACTAGTATCAAAGAATTACCGCTATCACTAACGGGTGGTAGCTCAGTTGGCAGAGCGGAGTTGCAGGTGATCTGATGGTCACGGGTTCAAATCCCACCACTCGCTGGGAGACTTTAAGCCTTAATCCGCAACCCGGTCGAGCAGGATTAATCAGATCCCGCCAAAGGTGAGTTCGGAATACCTGTGGTCATTATCAAAAAAGAATTACCGCTATCACGAAATAATGATGAGACTAAAAAAACCAACTAGTAAATTGGAAACACGAGAAAGAAATTGACGATCATATTTTATGAGAATATTTAAGAAGCAAATTGGAAGAAAGAAAGATATTTTGTCAAAACTACGCCAAGTTAGCCATTTCGAATGAAATGTTATAAGAAAATTGGACAAGTTTTGAAAACATGTCATGTGTTTTGACTCAGTTTGAAAAAAGGGTTTATGTTATTTTTTTTCCATAAAAAGAGGCTTGTGATTATAGAAATTTAACAAACAAAGGTTTTCCCAATATAAAATTATATCACGAAATGAAGTAGTTAGGTTCATTTTGCTATGAAATTTTGCAGGTTAGTTAATAAAAATAAAATACACATTAGTGAAAAATTTTAAAACTTTTCACTAATTTGTATTATATTTTTGTTAACTAATCTACAAAATATTATAGCAAACTAAATTTGATTACCTCAATTTGTAACATATTTTATATTGAAAAATATTTTTTAAATTATTTTGAAAATACAAACCTTTCTGAAAAAAATAGTGGAATTTTATTTATATAATTTACCCTAATTGAAATAAGATGGAGTCTGTCCCTATCAATCTGACCTGCTCATAATTAATTAATTTGTCATAATTAGGGGTAATGAAATCCAACTGTTCATGGTTTAAAATTATTGGAATCTTTTTGGCACAATTAAGTAGTTTTTTTGTTATTGTTTTGACGAAATTCACCTATGCAGTTATATAAATATGGACATATTCTTTTACAATATATATGATTAAATTATTAAGGTAAATGTTAGTTTCAAGCCGAACTTGTTGATAACGTATATTTGATGCTCTTGGCTTAGTTGTAGACAGAATGCTCGTATAATGAGTCTCATGGAGTTTTCAATTTTGTGACGAGTGTTAAAAAAAGTGTTGCA
>CAOJBJ010272551.1:0-11674 GCA_948291685.1 Euphorbia celastroides
TATATGTTATGTACATATATTGATTATCGTTCATAGCATGTCGGACAGAGAAGTAGCCTACTCACATGGGTGTTTACCTTAATGTTACCACGAGGGTACAGACTAGGATGAGATTGATTTTGAACATATTGTGTGTTTCAGGAACTTGTTCATAATCGTGAATCGACTTGTTTAAGTAACAAGAAAAATCACATTGTATGTAACATTGCGTACCGAATTTAGGAAGGATTCGGGTAAGAACTTTGTAGTTCACATGACAATAGGTCATGTTCAGTCTGAATAGCTAAAGATAGTTCTTAGAGTAGAACAAGGTTAAGTGCTGAGGTGCATTGTAACTGAAATCTTTACACGATGTTAGTTTAAGTGACAAGACATGCGCTCCTTTATAAGGGTGAAAGGAAAGAACATCATGACACATTATCAAAGTGGGAGCAGTGAGTTCTTTAGATAATGTGTGCTTTTGCGACAACGAGATGGGAAGTTTGTACGCTGTACAAGGATCTCAACTTCTCTAATGTGAGACTCAGTCCATTAAAATAAAGTTATTGGACATTTACCCTCAATACTATTGAGTTATCTTGAGAAGTGAGAACTAGTAAGGAATATTTGATCAATCACAAGAGATGATGTTATAGATTCCATCTGAGAGAGATTGGTTGGTGGCCCAAACTAGTTCTTTACGGAATGGATGAACTCGAAAGGAAGATTTGGCCAATGTACATTAATCATAGTTCTGTTAGTTCACAGGCCGGCCTATCGTTACTTTGTGTAAGATAGTGAACAATAGAAGACTTTCGAGATCCCAAATGAAGTGGAAGTGGATGATTGTCGACCAGTCTATGGTAAAGCATACACACAACATATTTATGTAATTTTATTTGCAAACTTATATGGTTAAGTTTCAATTTCAGAAACATCTTGGCAGACCTTAACCGGTGCAAGATGTTCTGGACACGAGATATTAGTCTCAATGGTTGAGTACCATTCAGGATAGTCTTAGCAGACCCTAACAGGTGCAAGACAAAGTGTTCCTAATCGTATGCAGGTTGCACGACTTCGCAGGATAAAGAAGATATGATGACCTTGTACGGAATGTGACCCGTCAAGTGCGAGTGAGAGATGTTGGAAATAACCGGTCCGCCCATGACCGTGTCAATTCGGGTCAAAGGATCTGAACCAATTTAAGTAATTGGATTTGATTGGAAATATAAATAAATAAAAGGACTTATTTGTAATTAAATTAATTGAAAGGGCAAAACTGTAATTTGCCAAAATCCCTATAAGGGACGTGTATGTACAGAGAAGGGATATAAAAACTTCCTTATTCTCTTTTGATTTAATATACCGTCATCATGCATAAGATGGGTACTTTCAATAATTTATTTTTCATTATCAATTAATTCCAATTCTCTCCCAAAATCACTCGTTTGTCATTTGTTCTTCATTGAAATTTTGTTGAAGTCGTGGAAAATGGCTAATTCTCGACACACCGTAGTTTTAGTCTCGACCTCGCATCCCTTGTTAAAGTCATTCGATCCTCGAGCATGGAAAAAGGTACGAATTCAAGATCCAATTCTCTTTTTCCTTCAGATTCTATTCTTACTTTATATATCTATTACTTTGTCCTTATCACCATTGGATGAATATAAAGTGGGCTGATCCAATAGTATTAAGAGAGAAAGTAAACTTTACCTACACCAACAATACTGCTAAATTGGTTTTAAAATTTCTTTTATCAATAAATTATAGACTCCGCACCTACTATATACTCACCATAACCGTCCTCATTAATTATGTATCTACATACAGAGGGCTAAAAATACTCCTATAAGTTTTTAATGTAATTGTGTCATTTTGACTCATTAGGGAATGGAATTCATCTCATACAGTCATACCATAAATCTACACAAAAATGTGAAGTTTGAAGTTGCTAAAGCATTGCAATGTCAATATGATGAATTATTTATGCAAAGGACAATTTGATGAAATAATTATTTATAATAAATAAATAAAACTCTTTTAAATTATTGTTTATTAGTCATCACACCGACAAGCAACGATGCTTTCTTTCGAAAAGGACAAAAGACCCATGTTTCTTCTTCACATTATTACATCGCAGTTCAGTGAGGGGAGAAAGAAGTTTATACAAACAAGAAATCAAATAATGTCACTGCACATGTTCAAATTATGCTCACCTTATTGCGCACCATCCCTGCAACAGGGATAACAAAATATTGTTAAAACTTATAGTTACAAAATTTTTAATTTCCAATAAATAGGCACCACACTGAAATATAATTATATCAATAACTTATAAAATTTATTTAATTCATACATTATGAGCTAGATTTAGTCGACTTCAATGAGATAATAAGTTAAAAATAGTATATAATACTAATCAAGGTAAGGGATTTATTTTGATAGTATATTATGGTTAAAATCCTCAATGTATTCACCTAGTTTTCTTCTCTATCCATCACGGGAGAAACATATTGAGCTTTTCCTGAAATACAAAGAACTAATCGAGAAAAGCCTTAAAACTTCTAGTTTGTGATTGTGCGTAATTCCATAAAAAGAAATGATCAACAATAAGACTTTAAGTAATTTTGATTTCAATCTCTAATAGGCCGATTATGATCCTGAGCATATATAAATTGTAGTTGTTAAGTGTGTGTTGGAAATACCCGGTCCACCCATGAGCGGGTCAATTCGGATTAAGGGATCCAAACCAATTTAAAGTATTGAATTTAAATTGAGATTAAATAAGTTGTTGGACTTAAATGAGTAATTAAGAGTTTAAGGGTAAATTGGTAATTTACCCAAATAACTCATGTGTATATATATACACGTATAGGGAGATGATATAAGTTAGTTTTCATATCGTTCATATAGTTAATCCAAATTCTCTTCCAGTTAGTAAACTGTCAATCGTTTTTCGCCGAAATCTTATTGAAGCTGTGGAAATTAGATTGATATCCAACCGTGATTCAATCTCAACGTCGCATTTCTCAGGCATGGAAAAAAAATACGAATTCAAAATCCAATTCCTTTTTTTTCTTCAAACTTTCAATTTTAATTTTCTGACACAATTAAAGACCACACAAAAAGGAATGCATAATGGAAGAATCAAACGAGTAACCGATCAAAATACATGGTGCCAAATGCTTCTTTTGCCGAAATTTTTTTACACATTATTTTTTAATAAACAAATGAGGAATGCATGAATGCTTATTTTGAGCTTTTCTTTATGTTTGTTCCTAACAATAATTTATATCAGACATAGAAAAATGTGATATCTTCATGAATTGAGTAATCTTTAAACTGATGCAAAGGTCAATTACTATTGCAATCCAATTTTTAATTCAAATGCTTCTCAACGTTATCTTCTGTCGCTTTCATTCTCTTTCATTCGTCATTTTTAATCTAACTAGCTTAGTGCCCCGTGCGATGCACGGATATGTAGTTTGAAATCATATCAAATTTAAAACAAAATAGATTTATAAAATTATAAAATTATTTTAGGTATAAAACGACTTTGCACATCATCACGGGTGAAAGATTTCACCAATTAAATCTGAAACAAAGATCCAGGTATATAGTTATATGATTAGTAAATTTTAAAATATGGAATTCTATTTAAAAATTAAAAAATTTGCACATACTAAATAGAGCATTTTCGTTGACTTTGCTTTGATCATGCAATTACGCATAAGGGACTAGTTCAAACAAATTCAAAGTAAATTTTGCATCGTCGACCTCCCGAACAATCACCCTCCACAAATAAGTTGACTTCCATTAATATTTTGTTAGTTTTTCAAAAAAAATTAATATTTTGTTAGCTTAGGTGTTCCAACGTTATTCAAGTTGATAATAAAGTTCCTCGTATTGTACACTTAAATTCTTGAAAATTATTAATAAATTTAAAAATATTATTTTTGACTACCATCGCTTGAATGCAACCTTCCTATTGCGAAATTAGAATAATTTTTATTCTCAAGGATAATCAATTAAGTTGGACACTCATATATTTGGAGCTGCAAAATTTAAAAGTTAACCATATAGATATAAATATGATATATAGAGAGATATAAAAAATAATTGTCAACCTTATTGTCAAACTACTTGAAAAAGAAAAATATATCATTCACTTTTACAGTATATCATATATACTAAAATAATGTGACTATTGAGTCCAATTTAACAAAAAAGTTGATAAGAAAATACATGCTTAAATTGCAAAAATGAAATAAAAATGCATTACAGAACTTTAAATATCCAAAGTTCAAGCTCAACCAATTTGCTTATCTTAGTTGCAAAATCAAATATGAACTCCGTGATAAAGGATGGAAAGTACACAAATCATAAGATTTATAGTCCTTTGAATTAATTCAATAATAAAAAAGTGCAATTTAAGAAATGGATATAAATCAAAACAAATCCAAAACTAAGATAAAATAAACTTTAGTTATTTAATATTCAGACAAATTTGAGAGTAAATAACATCTTACATGGATTTATCAGAAAAGGAATCCGTTTTCAAATTTATCCTAATTGAGTTAATATCGTCCACATAATCAAGTTTCTGCTTCAACATAGTAAGTAATACTAATTTTCTATAACCCGCTGGAAGACTTTAAGCCTTAATCCGTAACTCGGTCAAGCAGGATTAGTCAGATCCCGCCAAAGGTGGGTTCAGAATACCTGTGATTATTACAAAAAAAATACTAATTTTCTATAGGAATATATAAACATTAACACAAAATTAACGACACAATATATAAAATATTTCTACCTACCAAGGAGAGAAGAAAAGAAAAAAGCAGGTTAACGTAATATTCTAAAAGAATATGTATAAAAGTTATCATATACAATACAAATAAAAAAACTTGATGAGATTTTATTTGAATTTTAAAAAATTGAACTTATTAGAATTTTAAAATTATGTGAAATATTACATGTATATTTGTAGAATTTAAATTTGTTACTTTGTTGAACAAATATAATATTATATATTGGTAAATTCTATATCTGTTAATTTGTTGGATTTTAGAATTTAAAATTTTACTTTTTGTATTATGCTTTATCTCTTATCTAACTTCTAAAAGCTAAACTTAAAAGATCTCATTTGGATAATTGGTGAGATAAATATAATATGTATGCGTAAAGTTTGGATTTGATGTTTTATTCTTATGAATTTTAAAATATTAAAATTTTAATAAATTATATAAAGGTAAAAATAATTTTTAATATTTTTTTGCTTTTAGTAATATATAGATGAGCGAGAGGCTCAAATAATGTAATTTATTTAACAAAACATAAAAAAATTTGCCATTAATCTATATAAACTGAACAAATCTTCAAATCAGGAAAGAAATCAGTATCAACTAATTAATTAACATACCTTTTAATCTTGGAGAACCATTTCAATGGTAAATATTGAACTTGGTTTATTGTTCTGAAATCTTCTAAAGACGGAGAATACATACTTTGAGATTCCATTTCATCTTAATTGTATTTATTTCAGATATAAAATCTATCTTTAATTTCACCTGATTGGATCAATATCATCTACCGACTTAAGATTCTTCATAATAAGCACTTCTAATTTTCTACAGAAATCAATAGTAACAAAACATCAGTAACAACATAAATATTGATTTAAATTCATGTTGATTAAAAGGGAACTTATTAAAAAAATAATATATGAACATTAGAAACAACTTAATGAATAGATCTTGACAAAGCTTACCTATTTAGAATGAAGAACAAAAAAAACAAATTAACACCTTAATTGAATTCAGTAAAGGTCTATATAAACAATTCATAATTAAACTATATGCATGAATTATAAGATGCTACGTAATCTTAATCAGCAATTTAATCTTCATATACATTTTAAATTTAAATTAACGTATTTGGAAAAAAGATGTAATATGATAAGCATGAATTTTAAGTTGACTACATCATTAAGTAATCTAAATATAATGATATGCATTAATTTAAATACGTAATTTAAAATAGTTAAAAAATCTAGATTTTATGATTTTGTAATTTAATTTAGATTATTGTATTTTAGTTTTTAAATTTTTTTTAATTTTATAATTTTAATTAAAATATAAGGGTGAAAATGTAATTAACTACTTTTTTTGTTTTTAGTAATATATAGATAGATTATTAATACAATATTTATCATATTATTAAAATGATGAATTATTTTTTATATATTACAGTAATTTTTTATAATTAATTTAAATTAGAAAAACATAATACACACATCGAAAAATGTAAACTGACAAATAAAAAATAATAAAATCTTAAACTGACTATCATAAGAGAAGACCAAATAAAGTATTCTTTATTCATATAATATTCTTTAGAGTTATTTAGAAATTTTTGGGACTCTGGATGAACTTTAAAATTAACGAAAAATACATGGGAATTTAAAATTAACGAAAAATACATGGGAATTTAAAATTTGATACTACAAATAGTCACACAAAATTCCATATTCCCTCGCTATGTTTCATTTGGTAAACCAAAATAAATTCCTAAAAGCCGAATAGAAGACAAAGAAAATCAAATGTCCGAACTCCACGTACCGAAAAGAAATAAATCATTTATGTTTTGTTAGTCGTCATCAACAAAATTGTGAAACGCATGGAAGGAGTAATGTTTTTTACTAAGAAGCACGGAAACTTTTAAAATATACTATTTTGGTGTTTCGTATCTGTTTCGGAGTAGAAACTCTTGGAAACTCCTACGAAACATCTCAAAGCCATTTCCGTAATTAGAGAAAGTTGAAAACTCGTTTCTTCAACATTCGGAAACCGTTTCCCATAAATTTTCTCACATTAGAAACTCGATTCCATTAAAATGTGAACTTTTTTTACCAAAACAAATAAAACCAAAACCTTCTAATATTTCTATATTAACAAAAAATGCTTATATTCTTCTCTTTGTATTCAACATTTTTAGAGCAATGTAGTTTATCAACCAATAACACCGTGCAAACAAATATGCTAAACTTCATCCAACCTTTCTATATGCGTGAATTATAACAATTCTTCCTTTTTATTTATTATCTTACTATTTAATCTAAGAATAAATTTATATATATGAGAATTTTATATTTTTTATATTTATAAATATGTCCCTATATTTTTATTATTTACACGTTTCCCCACAGTTTCCAAACCTATCTTTTTTAGAAATGACGTTTTCCGGTGTCCGTTACCATTTCTGTGTCGGTTTCCGTTTCCGTTTACGTGGTACTTAGCTTCTTAGTAACAAAATCAATATAAATGATCTTATGAGATCTTATATGTTTAGCAATGAAAAAAGACCAGATTCGTCGTATATTTTTTGGTCCTGCTTTTTTTTAGATTGCCTTTTTTCTTATACTATAAAGTATATTCAGTTGCTCAAATTCAATTAATATTTGTTTATATTAATTGCATTGTACAGCTCGAAAGAAGATGGCAAGAAAAAACGAAGAATCATCCAAGAAGGGAAAATGGAACATGTTAAACCAACTAGCAATAATTTAAAGAATAGAAGATCCCTAATAATACTGAACTGAATTATTTGGTTGGCATTTGTCCCCTTGACTCGATGCAATTTGTTTGTGCACTTGAAATTAAATTTTAATTTGTAGTTATTATTAAATTCATAATTGCCGATTTGGTCTGTTGGACAAATACTTTGTTAGAATATAAAACACCTAGGGATTGTTTGCTTCGTCAATTTACACGGTTTCTGAACTGCATATCGTTGCTAGTAGTAATACTTTAATTGATAGAAATATGTTTTTTTTCCAAAAGGAAATCCGACAATTTTGTTGTACTTAGTGCATTGCTGATTTTATACAAGACCTGCATAATTTGTAGTTAGTGCTAAATTACTGGTTTAAAAATATTTGAAATAAGAAGAAAAACATGGGCTTTTGATTTCTAAACGGTAGTTAAGGTTTTTTTTAAAAATTACACAACTAACAAGTTTTGATAAAATAATTACATAGATGACAAGAAGTTAAATTATTCTCATCTATTAACCTCTTTTAATTTTATTTACACTCAATACCCCTTATATATACCCCACTTAGTAATAGCACAAACCCGTTCTTCTCTGTAAACGATTTTAACGATTAAAGTTTGTTGGTCCCTTAGGCAAGTTTACACGTGTCAAAGGGGGGTGAATGACTACTTTTTCTTTGAATTTGTTTTAATGCAGTCTAATTCCCTCTCTGATCAGCGAAGATAAACTTTCGCTGTGCTGATACACAGACGCTGAGATATTTATCTCAACGAGCTTATCAGAGTGATTTATGTGAATGCTGATGAATGTTCACAATGATGTATCAGCGACACTGAGTATGAAATAAGTTAGATAAAAAGCAAAGTATGAAAGATTTCACCAGCAAGATTTATCCTGGTTCGGCAGCGTGTGCCTACTCCAGTCCCCGGATACCATCTCCGAGCTTTAATCCACTAGTGACTCCTTATCGACGGAGAAGCCTTCTTACAGAGTATACTGGTTACAGAATACCCTCCTCAGCAACCTAAGCTCTTTGAGTTGTACCAGCTACAGAGTACCTCATCTGCAGCCTGAACTCTTGCTTACTGAATGAATTTTTACAGAGTCAACCCAGTTGCAAAGTACCCTTCTTAACAACCTAAACTCTAACCCACTGAATAGATACTCTTTCCACTCAGTCTACTCAGAATGAAACTATATAATAATCCTAATATCTAGCTATTACGACTGTTTACACTTCTGAAGGGAAAAATTCAGAACCCTCAACAGACTCACAATTGAGTGATTTCGAAAATTACTTTTGAACAGAGATTTCAGCAGAGATTCGGCTTAAGCAATTTTCTTCGGTGCTTTTCATCGTCTTCAATTCTCCTTTTTATAGCCAAAAGGAATGTTATCGTTGATTTCAAACGTCCGAAATTTTCTAACCGAAGTTAGAGAATTCTGCCCGTTACTCACAACGATGATATTTCATTGGCTATCGTCTTCAATTCTCCTTTTTATAGCCAAAAGGAATGTTATCGTTGATTTCAAACGTTCGAAATTTTCTAACCGAAGTTAGAGAATTCTGCCCGTTACTCACAACGATGATATTTCATTGGCTTCTCTGTCTTGGAGACTTAAAATCCTATAAATTCTGAATTCTTGAGGCTTTGACCTTGAGTTGTTGAATTTTGATTGGTGTAGCATTTTCCACGGTTCCTTTTTGTCGGAATTAGGTATTGCGCGTTTTCTGGGTGTCAGATGCGCCATTTCGTGTTTGCTTTGCGCCTCCTAACTTTTTCAGAATGCATTAAATGCGCGCTTGTCTTTTCCTCAGACCGCATTAAATGCGTTGTTTTTTTTTGTCGGAATTAGACAGCTGGACATAAGACAAACTAACTTTTTTCGTCAACGCTTATGTCTTTATCAACGCGATTATCCATCAGTGAACTTCTCCACTTTGCTTCACCGCGTGACTTCTTTCGCTGAGAATTCTTTAAGCCAGAGCAAAACGACCTCCAGCGAGCTGTTCCTTCAGCGAAGCTTTAGACATCAGTGAGACTGGTCCAACAATATTTTTATATATAAATTAATAATATATATTATTAACAATATATTAAAATGATAGATTATTTAATAATAATAATAATAATAATAATAATAATAATAATAATAATAATAATAATAATTATTATTATTATTATTATTATTATTATTATTATTATTATTATTGTTGTTGTTGTTGTTGTTGTTGTTGCTGTCAATTACTATATATATAAACAATAATATATAATTTACATATTAATATATCATGTAAAAGTATAACGGATAACACAATGAAATTTTACTAGTGATATATTAATGTGTTACATATTAGTATAGTAAAATATAAACTATTATAATAATCAATAATATTTGAAATAATTATAATCATTATATATTAATATCAATTATTAATTATTTATTAATATAAGATAATAATTTATAATTAAGTATTCATATTATATCTAATAATTAGTAATAGTTAAAAATTATTGTGAAATATCCATGCCAAATAAAAATTCAGTTATAACATTAATATTTAAGTTTTATTTAATCATTAATAATTATTAATATTTATTATCAACTTGTTTAATATAAATTATAATAAAAAGTAAAAAAAGTTTCATTCCCTTTCCTTGAGTACATATCTAAACAAGTTCGGGAATGAAAGGGTAAACCACTCTTTTCCTTTCCTTTCCCTTTCTTGATTCCCTTTCCGTTATCCTACATGAACTAAATGCCCCCTAAATGACTTCGTAATCATAAATTCAACCAACAAAAGAGAAAGAGCAAATAGAAAAATGAGAAGCTATAAGCTAACATGATACTTTACTAAATTTTGAGATTTGGTTTCACTGAAGTTCTACAATCCAAGAATCATCTAACTCAATGAAAATTTGGCTAATCAATGTTTGCTAATATATTTCAGTCAAAAAATGTACACTAACATATACGGTAATTAGTCGCCGCTTAAAGCTCTAATGAATTAAAATCGATTTGATCATCTAGAGACTCAAAATTTTGATGTACTAACGTATTAAACTTGAAATTCCATTTAACTAATGCTTACATTCTAAGTCGATGACCAAAGGGATTTGGATTTGTCGGATACCTAATAATGGGACCCTCCACGATTGCCAACAATGACATCAAATGTCTGTACTGCAAGAGATTTCCTTGAATTATTATGACACATATATGTTTCCTGTTAAGTTGCCATTAGCCTAAATTGTCATTAGACATGATTATTGCCATAATTTGTGAAATGGTAGAATTCTAAACTGTGACTACATGTTACGGGATTTCTACTCTGAAACTAATTGCTGTTAGACTTATCCTGAGCTAATCTTGAATGTCTTCCACCAAATCAAAATCCCATTGGCCATTAAAATTTTCACCGATGGTTATTTCTTGAAAAACAAATCACCAAAATAATTGATAGAAAAAGGATCTTTGCTTCAATCCCACTTATTACAATTAGATCTATTATTGTCACTATCCAAGTTGTATTGTCATAGTTTTTCATAATAAATAAATGGTGCTATAATTTAACTTAAATCTTATACATTTATTTTGTAAAAAGAAAAAAAAACCTAATATATCAAAACTATCCTTAACTAAGGACAAAGTTGCAGATGTCACTCTTAATTTAAAAAAGTGGAACCTCAACTTAGCAAAAGTACACCAATTCCCCCTCTCCCTCGATGCCACGTGTCAGCTTTTGGTTGGTTTCACTTTTCAAATATTTCATTTTTCTGAATTTTATTTGTCTTATCAAAAGATGACACATGATATTAGAGGGACGTGATAAACTGCTACACTTTTACTAAGTTTAGAGTGCAAAATAAAAGCTTTGTAAGTTGGGAATTCGGAACTAATATATTATCTTAATAGAGGCCGTTCTTCTGGTTACACAGGAGAAATAAAATAAAGGTAAATGTAGAAAATTTTGTCTACAGATTGTACAGCCAATCTAATAGGGGCCACAATACCGAAAGCAGTATCTAGCTATAACCCTATGTGACAATTATGCATGGGCTTTGAGACAAAAAGGTGACAATGAAAGCATGATAACTTCATTCTATTGGTGGAAACCTCTAAAGGATGTAGCGTAAAA